>JAJEJH010000357.1:266062-273562 GCA_026122585.1 Anacardium occidentale | reverse complement strand
GCAGTCGTGGGTTGGTTATATTATGATGTCCCTAACTGTGTTGAGGACTTTTTCATCAACTTGCATCAGCTAGGTCAAGGTTTTTGTATAGGAGAGTTGATGAGTCATCATGTTAATCCATGTGGAGCAATCACTTTGTGAAACACAAGACAGAGTGATTGCCAATTTACTTTGCTCTAAAACGTGGTTGAGATATGTTTGGGGTTATATCATGAGAGAGAGAGAGAGAGAAAGAAAAAATAATATCACTTGATGACCTTTGCATTTCTATGTACAACTCTCAGACCACCTTTGCATTTTCATGTGTATCAATCATCCATTTGACTCTCCTACTCTCAAAAATGATATCCTATTAATTTAATTGTGCTACAGACATGGAGTTGCAGTTGTCAATTTCCAACATTATCTAGGTTGAGCAATTTTGACACACATATAATACCGCTTCCATATTGATTTTCAGTCTGAAGCCAATACCGTCCAGTCAAGTAAAATAAACTATTAGAACATTGGTCCAACATTACATTCTAATCAATTTTGCATGTGGTAAAACAATTGACATATTCAAAGTTAAAAAATATGACTATGGCAGTTGCACATAGGGAAAACAATGCCTCTTTGACTCCTTATCTAGCTAAACAGAGTGTATAAGTTATTTTAGGTACTTTCTTTGGTTCTAATTATTGCTCAAGTGCTCTTTTACTCTTTTATGATTGAGTATTTAATCTTATGTATTTTGTATTATTTGTACTAAATGAATATTGGCATCACACAATCTACCACCATAAGAACTCATGTTCGAGTTATGTGTATTTCATACAATAATTATCAAAGTTTATTCACCTTAAATCAAGGTAAGGAAATTATGTTCCTTGGACATTTGATAGAGAATACATATGGAATCGACAGATCCAAAGAAAATTCAAATCATTCTTTATTGGCTATCTTAAACGAAAGTGAGATTGGTCAGTGCATCTTAAGACGCGTGGTTGCAGGGATCATATTTGACTGCATCCGGCAAATGAGGAGGCATCTCCACCTGATTGCCTTATTAGTGGCCACCATCGTCAGCAGGTGGTGGCTGCTTTTAATTTTTTAATTTTAAAATTTTTCGCATATTTTAAATTTTTTAATATTAAATAATATTTTATATTTATATAAAAGTTATTAAAATGATGAAAATGCCCTTGACTATCAAAATTTCCCAATTTCTAATGGGTATACAAATTCACAAGTGCCTCTTTAATCGATTTTTTTAACTTTTTTGAAAAATGCATTTTTCTTGTTTTCTTCAAACACTTTTCTAGCATGTCTTGTTGTGAAATACAAATCATGTTTTAAATCAATTCTTACATTATTATTAAATTTATGGCTTAATAATATTATTCTTAATTTCTTCATAACTTATATTCTAAATTCCTATCTATTAATGCTTATTGTTTCCCATTATTAATTTATATAATTCTTGAAATACTTAATATTTTTAATATATATACTCTTAATTTCAATTCTTGCTTTACGTGTGCTGCACAGTCTTGCACCTACTGTATCTTGAGGAAAAACTTATAACTTTCTCATTACATTTAATAAATATAGAAACATATATGATACTATACACCCATATGTATGAACAATATAAACATATGAGCTAACATGTTATCTATTAAAAACTAAATACATATGTATATACAGATATAAACTAAAAACTTGAGCAAGAACTCGCTCAAGTTGTATCCTACCCTCTAGTCATCTCTTGCTCTAAGCTCAACTCCTTGAAATACTGACTTGCAAGAAAGGATAACCAAAAGGGATAAGTGATGAGTCACTTAATATGCATCTCCTATCTCTACCTTTACGTAGGTTCTAAGCACTAACTAAATGACTAATTGCTAACTGGAGAACTTAATCCAGTTCCTAATAGTCTAATCGCTTCTTTTAATCTAGCTTAGCTTCTAAAACTCACTATTTAAGCTATTTATCTAAGAGCATTTCTAAGCTCTGCTCTGATCCATCACTTCGTTGATAAATTGGAGAACTTAACGAAGTCCTCGAATAGCTTAACAACTTATCTTATTCTCTGTTTCTTTTTTATTAGAATTCTTAACTGGGGATATTTCTAAATCTTTCTCTTGCTCATCATGTTTATATACTAATCCCTTTTTGATAACTTCCCTAAGCTTAGCTTATGCTCTGCTTAGCTTATCATTAGTCTTTCCTCTTTCTGTCTTTATTATCTTACTACTTATTGGGTTTCTAGCTTAATAGACTCTGCTTCATCTATATGTAGTCTGACTTTTTGTCTAAAAGACTCAACTTAGTTCATTAATGGTCTTATAAACATATTCTTTCTAACTTAGCTTACTATTCAGTTTTTGATTCACACCTTGTCTTAATTACGTATATGGGTATGCATATATAACTCAGTATGAAAAAGAGTTTGAATGATACAACTTAACTTATAGGTTCACTTTCTAAGATTCATCATCCCATTCTCTTATCTGATTTTTGAGATCTAGAGTACTCTTGAGTTCTCTGAAAATCTTGACCGAGTTCTTTTAGGTTTCTACTTCTGACATATATTATGTAACTAGTTTCTATTATTTTTTGTTTGTCATTCATGATTTACTTCTCTCTTATCTTATTGTCCGTGTTCTGATTCGTAGTTGTTTTGTTTCTCATCTATTGTTGTGTTATGGCTTATTTTATAAACTTGCTTATTCTATTATGTATATGATATTCTACACATACTTATATTTCTGACATTACATATTTTGACTGTATTGTTAATTATCAGTCTGTCTGATAGTTTCCTTATCGTTTCATTGATACACATTATAGTTTCTCTGTTCTAATTAATCTTATGCTAAGTATGACATAATATAAAGTATGCTGAAAACATGTCTCATAATACTGAAAATCATATATGCTCCCTTGGACCCATTTACTGAAAATATCTTTCTAAAAACTGGTTTTTTGAAAATATTGTTAGGATTGGAAGATCCTTAAAATAATTAAGATACTAAATAAAATCTTTATCTGAAATTTTTATGTATATAAAGATACTTGATGTGTTGTATAAACTGATAAACATGAGATTTAACATCCTGATAGCATGAGTTTCATGTACTGACACGCAGATAACAACTGACTAATACGTATGCAATAATTGAATCTGAATCTGAATCTAAAGCTGAATGTTGATCATTGAAACCTAAATTACTAACTGAGTGCACACTAAAATATGCCTATATATAGTGGCTAGTATAGTCATAGATCCTCATGCTGGTTCTCTTAACTGATGGGTATATTGAAACTTACAGGTGCCTATTCGTATTCACCCCAAAAATAATGTTAGCTGCTAAGCTGATGAACTTGACTAAATTCTTGATAGCCTAATAGCTTCCTTTACTCTAGCTCTAAGTTTTTTTTTATTTTGATTTATTATCTTTCTTACATGCCTAGTCAAATAGATTTTGATTTCTTATCTTTCTTACATGCGTAGTCGAATAGATTCTACTTAGCATATAACTAGCCTCATTACTAATCTGGCTGACTTAACTTGGTCTTCAACTAGTTAAGTAAGCTTCCTCTTCTATCTTAGCTCATCTCACTGCTTTTATTTTACTTCACACCTCGTTATAAGTACATATATGAGTGTGCGTATACGACTTAGCATGAAAAGAGATCTAGCTAAAACTAGCTCACTTAGTTCTCTTCTCTTTACGATATTCATTATCCTACTTTCTTATCTATTTTCTCAGATCTATAGTACTTTCGAGTTTTTTGAAGAGCTTAACTGAATTCTTTTAGGTTTCTACTTATGATGTATATCGTATAACTTGTTTCTGTTATTTTTTATTTATAAATCATGATTTACTTCTCTCCTAATTTACTGTCTGTGTTCTGATTCATAATTGTTTTGTTTCTCATATGTTTTTTTCTTATAGCTTATTCTGTAAACTTGTTTATTTTGTTATGTATATGGTATTTTGTACGTATTATATCTCTAGCATTTTATATGCTCTCTGTATTGCTAGTTATCAATTCATTTGATAATTTCTCTTTTGATTTACTGATATACATTATAGTTTCTCTGTAGACCATATAGTTTCTCTATTCTATTTACTCTTATGCTATGTATGACATGTTATGATGTATGCTGAAATTATGTCTAATAATGCTGAAAATCCTAGCTCAGCCCTTGGGCTTGTTTACTAAAAACATCTTTCTAAAAACTGGTTTTTTGAAAACATTGTTAGGATTCGAAGACCCTAAAAATAATTAAGATCTGAAATTTTTATCTGAAATTTTTATGTATATGAAGATACTTGATGTGTTGTATAGACTGATAAACACAAGATTCAATATCCTAATAGCATGAATTTCATATATTGACACGCATATAGCAATTGACTAATACGTATGCAACAATTGAATATGAATCTAAAGCTAAATGTTAATCACTGAAACCTAAACTACTAGTTGAGTGCACACTAGTATATGCCTATATATAGTGGCTAGTATAGTTATAGACCCTCATGCTAGTTCTCTTAATTGACGGGTATATTGAAACTTATAGGTGCCTATTCGTATTCACCCCTAAAATAATGTTAGCTGCTAAGCTGGTGAACTTGACTAAGTTCTTGATAGCCTAATAGCTTCCTTTACTCTAGCTCTAGGTTTCTTTTTATTTTGATTTCTTACCTTTCTAACATGTCTAGTTGAATAGATTCTGTTTAACCTATAATTAGCCTCATTACTAATCTGACAGACTTAACTTGGTCTTCAACTAGTTAAGTAAGCTTCCTCTTCTGTCTTAGCTCATCTCACTATTTCTATTTTACTTCACACCTCGTTATAAGTACATATATGAGTGTGCGTATACAACTTAGCATGAAAAGAGATCTAGCTAAAACTAGCTCACTTAGTTCTCTTCTCTTTATGATATTCATTATCATACTTTTTTATCTATTTTCTCAGATCTATAGTACTTTCGAGTTTTCTGAAGAGCTTAACTGAATTCCTTTAGGTTTCTACTTATGACGCATATCGTATAACTTGTTTCTGTTATTTTTTATTCATAAATCATGATTTACTTCTCTCTTAATTTACTGTCTATGTTCTGATTCATAATTGTTTTGTTTCTCATATGTTGTTCTGTTATAGCTTATTTTATAAACTTGCTTATTTTGTTATGTATATGGTATTTTGTATGTGCTATATCTCTAGCATTTCATATGCTCTCTGTATTGCTAGTTATCAATTCGTTTGATAATTTCTCTATTGATTTACCGATATACATTATAGTTTCTCTATTCTACTTACTCTTATGCTATGTATGACATGATATGATGTATGTTGAAATTATGTCTAATGATGTTGAAAATCATAGCTCAGCCCTTGGGCTTGTTTACTGTAAACATCTTTTTGAAAATTGGTTTTTTGAAAATACTATTATAATATCCTAAAACATTAAAAAGCTAAATAAAACTGTATCTTAAAACTCAATGTATCTGAAGATACCTACTATGCTTTACAGATTGATGAATACAGGGATTCAACACCCGACCATGTGAGTCATCAAGTTTTAACACTAGATCAGTAGCTTGAAATTAGATAACTGATACATACCAACACATATCAATATGCATTAATGTTGACTCTCTCTTTAACGAGCATACAACTTCACACCAATGTATCTGATGCTAGCTCCCTCTTTAGCGGGCATACAAATGCACACTAGCATGTATAAATATAACATTGGCTCCCTCTCTAGTGGGTGTGCAACTCACAAATACCCCCTCATATTCACCCTTAAAAATGATGTCTAGATCATTAACTTTCTATTTTAAAAGCATATGCATGTGGATCACTTGATTCCTTTTTTAAAAACATTGAGTTGACATTCTATGTCATGTAATGCATATAATGCATATACTCTTATTATTTATCTTCCTCTAATTATACTCTATGTAATTATATAGTTGTTATAGTTTTATTTTGTGTATTCTTGCTGGTATGTTATTTCTATAAATTAGGGTTTAGGGTTCTGTTGTATAAATTAGGGTTTAGGGTTCTATAAATTATTAAGCTTATTAACAAGTTTTGGAGAAGCTATTTTGTGTTATGTTGTATATCTATTAGTTTTTATTTTGTATGTTTCTTTGTTGTTTCTCTAATTGTTTTCCTGTTTTCATATGTTTTTTGATTATTCTGCTGATTAATTAGACTATTTCTAGGCTATTCTTGAGTTTCTTTTTACTTGTGTTTGAGAATATGTAATTTTGGAAGAATATTTTATCTTACTATTCTCCACTTTTTGATTTGAAGGGTTCTCTACTACAATTTTCCGTGCCTCTTTCTCCTTTCTGCTTATTCTTATTCTTAATATGCTGTTTTTTTTTGCTTACTTTACTTAGATTACATAATATGTTCCCTTCTTAATGATATTCTCCTGAATGGGGAGAAAATTTCTAATTTTCATTAAGTGCATGGGCATGCACTATTAGACACATGAGTGTGTATAAAGGTGTACGAACCATATGCCACTCGTGCAACCTAGCCATGCTAGCTTTTATAATTCTGCTTATTATTCTCTTTTACTAATGCACGATCATGACCTTTAGACACAATCGTGATCCTGTTAAAACAAGACTACACATGCGTGTGTGTTGCTCTGTTTTGCTAACCATGGCTAAAACACACAAGATCATCTCTAATCTCCATCAAATTTCTATCAATCTTTAATTAAACTTATTTTAACATATATTCATGCAAAATACACTGTTATAAACATAATTTCCCCATTAATCACAACCAAATATAACCTAACATGTTTCTAAACCGTTAAATACACACCCACGTGCATTAAGGGAAACTAAGTATGCTTCTACCTCCAAATCTCTTTTATATTTCATTATCATCATCTTATAATCATGCTAATAAATTGGAAACATGCTTACAATAATGAATAATTTATCTAAAAGACTATATATTCTAAAAGTAGGGAAAAAGGTAAGAAAATACTTACCTAGAGTTGCTAATGACTTCAATCTCTTTATCTCTGGTTGAATCTTGATTGGATTGGTTGTTAAAAGTTGATTGGTCTATCTCTTAATTTGGTTAGGGTTAGCAAGAGACAAAAAAAGAAAAATGGGTAAGAAACTGGTTGAAATATGCGAAGGAAAATTTGATATTATACATCAGTAGACATGCACGGGTATGCTTGGCTAGATGCATAAGCATACATCACAGAAAAGGGATGCATAAACATGTGTCTAGAGATGCACGATCGTGCTCTTTCCATAAGTTGTATATAAAGCCTCTAAAAAGACTGTTTTACCCTTTTAACTCACCAAGACTAATTTTTAATTGAAAAATCTCTTTTTGAACCCTGATTCAAAGCCTAGAAAGACTATTTTAACCTTGGGATGTTACATTCTCCCCCTCTAATAAAAATTATATCCTCAAAATTTCCTTTCTAAACTATTCTAAGATGATCTC
>JAJEJH010000357.1:252500-266047 GCA_026122585.1 Anacardium occidentale | reverse complement strand
CATCCTTAGAATTCCTTTTCTAAATGACACTAGAGGAAACTCTTTCTGGCTCTACTCTACTCTCTCAAGAAAACTCTAGGAATCTCTTTAACTCTTAGTCATTATACCTTATCCAAGGGTACTTTCTCATCTAAAATCTTCATATCATTAGGTTTCTTATTTGATTAGCTCTTATGACAATCCTAGCCTATTTTATCTTTTCTTATGTCGGATTTACTGAATCTGGTTCTTTCTTTCTTAACCCTTTCAAAATTTACTACTGTTTTCATTGAAGTCTTTGTTTCTCTTATTAAAGATGAATCTAGATAAGCCTCTAGAAATACAACTATAAACTTTTTCTCTCTCTCACTATTGATCCTTTAAAAAGCTTTACTTAACATTTTTATAGCTTTTACTATGCACTTCAATTTATTTATCTTGAACTTTGTCTCTCCAATGTTAAAGTAATCATTACCTAGTTGGAGTCTATCATTTTCCTCTTTCTTTGGTCATCTGTCTTCATTCCACACTTATCCAAGAAATCATTACCTATGGTCACATCAAATAACAACTTAATAAGGACCAATCTAACCTCAAACATTGATCAAACCTCTCTATCTCTTATCTTAATAACTCTCTAATCATTCCTCATTATATCATCCTTTATTGACTAAGCACTATTGCTATTATCTGGTATGTTAAGGGCAACCCAAATCTCTTTACTACTCTTCTGAATGAAAAATCTAAGTGACATCTCTTTTAATTATCAAGAAGAACTATTATGAAAGAGATACTGCCCTAAATCTATATATGGGATAATACTTATCTATTCTTGTCTTACTATCTTGTCTCTAGTTCTATTCTATTAGTCCCTAACTATATTTGTATCTTTTTGGATGGAATTTACTCTATCTCTTTATTGGACTTAACTCTCATAGGATATTCTTTATTTTCTCTATTAGGAACTCTAAAATCTTGTGTCTTGACTAGTTGCAACTGAAACAAATATCTTGACTAGTCAGACATACTCTCTTAGATGTCTCTTACTACATCTGGCACATACTGGACACAAATCTCTCTTTGAGTCTTCTTTTCTTTTCTTTCTTCTTGAATCGCTTTATTGTCATTATCTTCGTATCTATCTCTCTTTCTCTACTGAAAACATGTTAATTCTAAAAAATTCCCTCTGACCTCAAAATTTTCTCTCTGATCTCAACACCTTTTTACATGGCTTTATTGAAGCTCTAGGGAAGAAAATCTTCTGACATTTTGCTAAGTTCTTTCAACCTCAAAGTTATCTTAAATCTAAATGCTCTTTTCCTACCTTCACTAAATCTCTAAGGAATAAAAGCTCTTGACATCATTTCTCTGGCAATTGAGGTTGATCTCTCTATCTTTCAACTTTTCTGTATAGTTTCTTCTTCTTTTTCAAATCTAATTCTTTTCCTCTATCCCCAATATTTACCTTTCTTATTTGATCTCTCAAACTTTTCCAAGTCAAATTATCTTCATCCACTATATATTTAAAAGGGTTATACCAAACCCTCGCATCTCCTCTAAGCAAGTGAATTGTATATATGATTCTTTTTTTATCGTTTTACTAAAAAGACACATTGTACTTTCTACTATCTCCATCTAGTCCTCTATCACTGTTGAACTCCTTAAACCTGTAAAATTTGAGGGTTTGGTCAACTGCTAACAAACTTAAGCTGGTACAAGGTCTGTACCTCTGAATCTCTGACACCTATTGAATATATCTTTAAACCCTGTCTCTGATACTAACTCGTCTTTGGCCTTTGAAAATTACACCAAACTGGTTTTAAGTAACTACCTCCAGAAGTATCTTGTGAATCTTTTCTCACAGGTTGTTAAAATTTTTTCTCTATCTTTCATGCTGATAGTGCCTCTACCCAGCTTCTTACTACCTACTAGATCTTTGAACCTGCTAAATTTAGAAAGTTGATAGACTACTAGCAAAACTATACACGAAATAGTTTTTCTAAATCTCTAATACTTTCTTATTAGACCTTAAACTTTGCCCCTAATACTAACCTCTGATAATAACACATCTAGTATCTAATAACCTATCTGGTATCTGATAACTGTTTCTTCTCCTAGCTTTTGCTATCTTTTTTTGACAAACTGCTAAATCTCTTCTCTTATCACATCTCTAACCATCTTCTCTTAAATCCTCTATTTCCCAAGACTCTAGAGCTTATTGGGATTCTCTTTTACCCCTTTCTAGACTCTTTGAGGGACTACTTTTACTCTCAACAAATCTAGGATCTTATATCTAAGATCACAAAAGAAAACGGTCAAGGTCTACTATCTATACTGTAACTATCACTAAGATACTTACGTTGAGAGGAATCTTGAGCTCTGGCTGTGGGGATACACTGATTCTCTACCTATGTAATTTAGAAAACAATGCATGCTGAAAAACATTTTCTGAAACATCGGCTTAAAACTCACTCTGATGGCATAAAACTTACTTTGATACTAACAATATAGCACCCGCTACTGTATGTATTACTACTACTACATTATTTATGTTTATTATCAAACTAATAATATTTTATTGTATTCTTTTAAGAAAAAAATTTTTATTACTACATACAACAGGGATCCTACATAACTGCTTTACTAAAAATATGTGTTATGCAAAAAAAATGGCGTGATGGTATGTTAAAAACTCACTATACATTATCTTAAATAAAACTCATACTAAATAATGATAATATTTAAATATATATGTATATAATACTACACATTAGATGCATGAGCAATACAAAACATGGGAGCCAACATGTTATCTACTGAAAACTAGATATATATATATATATACACACACACACACACACACACATATATATATATGACTAAAAACTTGGGTAAGAACCTACTCAAGTCATATCTCACTCTTCAGTTATCTCACATTTCAAGTTCAACTCTTTAACTCAATTTGTAGGAAAAAGAAACTAAAGGTAATGAGTGATAAGTCACTTAGTAAGCATCTCCTATCTCTACCTTCAAGTAGGCTCTAAGCTAATATATCACTAACTAGCTACAAAGCTGGTGAACTTAACTAAGTTCTTAATACCCTAATAGCTTCTACTAATCTAACTCTAAGTTTTTCCCTATTCTAGGTTCTTATCTTCTTAAATGTCCAGACGAATAAACTCTACTTAGCTTATGACTAGTCTGAAAGCTACACTGGCAAACTTAACTTGGTCCTTAACTGATTAAGTATGACATGATATAAAGTATGCTAAAATCATGTCTAATGATGTTAAAAACCATATTTAAGCCCTTAGACTAGTTTATTGAAAATATCTTTATCAAAAATAGCTTTCTAAAAATACTACTAAGATCCAAAGATCCTAAAATATTGAAAAATTGAGTTAAAATTGTATTTAAAATCTCTATGTATCCAAAAGTACCTATTGTACTACACAAACTAATGAATACAGGGATTTGACACTCGACCATAGTCATGAACTTTCTGACACTTGATCAGTAGGTTAAAATAAGATAATTGATGCATTACCAATGTATATATTAATTTACACTAATATTGGCTCCTCTTTAATGGGCGTACAGATGTACACCATGTATATAACTGTAACATTAGCTCCATCTCTAGTAGGCGTGCAACTCAAAGATGCCCTCTCATATTCACCCCTAAAAAGATGTTTGGATTATTGTTTTTTTATTTTGAAAACATATGTTTGTGGAACACCTAATCCCTTTCTGAAAACACTGAGTTGACATGTCATGTCATGAAATCATATAATACATGTTAACTTATTCTTCTTTTTTGAATATATTTTGTTTAACTAAATAATTGTTCTAGTTATGTTCTACGTGTATCTTACTGAAGTTACTGTTTCTATAACTTATTAAGCTTGTTAATAAGTTCTGTGTAAACTATTCTGAGTTCTATTGTTTATCTGTTAATTTCTATTATGTATATTTTTTCATCATTTTTATAATTTTTTTCCTATTTCTATATGTTTTTTTATCGTATTTTACTGGTTATTTAAGCCATTTCTAGGTTACTACTAAGTTTCTCTTACTTATGTGAGTTTGAGTCTACTAATTCTGGAAAAATATTTTATCTTACTATTCTCTACTTTTGATCTGAATAGTTCTCTATTATAATTTTCTATGTCTCTTTCTTCTCTTCTTATCTTATCTGTTCTTAAGTTGTTGTTTCTTCTGTTATTTTGCTCAAAATGCTTAATTTGTTCTATTATTAGTGATTATCTGCTGAATGGGTTCTTATTAGTGATTCATTACTTAGTCTGTGTTTATTCTGAAAATTTTAAAACTTTAACTAAGTCCATAGGCATACAAGCTCAGACATATAGGCATGCATGATGGTGTATGGGTCGTGTGTCGTGTAAGACCCCTTGTTGGATATCATTGTGCTGCTGTTATTTCTTTATTATATAAAAACTATCTTGTATTATTTTATTTACTGACTATTTAAAAATCCTCACCCATCATATCCAACAGGAAACCCTACACAAAACTATACTAAAAACATTTGTAATGCGGAAGTGTATAAAATAAATAGAGTGGAAAACTGAAACCCACTGTACAATATCTTTAATAAAACTCGTATTTTCATATTAATGATTAGTATCTGAAAACATAATTTGATACTGTACATCTCGTATGTATGAGAACCATAAGCATGCGAGCCAACATGCTATCTACTGAAAACTGAATATATACATATATACATGTCTAACTGGAAATATTGGGTGAGAACCCACTCGAGCTGTACCTCACTCATCAGCCATCTCACGTTTCAACCTCAGCTCCCTAAAATAATAACCTACAAGAGAAGAAACTGAGGGGGATGAGTGACAAGTCACTCAGTAAGCATCTCCTACCTCTACCCTCGGGTAGGCTCTAAGCTGATGCAAATCTGGCTGGCTACTAAGCTGATGAACTTAACTAAGTTCTCTGATAGCCTAATAACTTCTTCTTTTATCTTATTCTTTTTTTTCTTTCTTTAATGTTTTCTTATTCTGTTTCTATTTCACTATTAATCTGATTACTAGCTTAATAGACGTCACTTTGCCTATAGCTAGTCTGACTATTCATCTGATAACTGATACTGAATTCATTTTTGATTGATAGAATGACCTTCTTTAATTAACTTACTGATTGGATATTGCCACATGCTGGGTCGTAAATACGTATATAAGTATACGTAAATAATCTAGAATGAAGAGTAATCCGAGTGGTCTAACTTGACTCACTAAGCTCTCTTTTTTATATTCATTATCTTTTCTCTTTTACTATTCTGCTATAGGTTTATTCTGTAAACCTATTCATTCTATTACATAGAAATAATATTCTATACTGGCTTTTCTTTCTGATATTTCATTGACTATCTGTATTACTGGTTATCAGATTAGTTGATAATTTCTCTGTTCTATTGTTTGTTATGTTACTTGCTTTCTGTAATTCACGTATCTTTACGTGGCTTTTCATGTTTTGATATACTGATATTCGTGTCTTATTACACGATATTTCATATTCTGTTCATTTATTGTTTCTTACTGTCTTATCATTCTTTGAATGATATGCTACTGTGTCATGTACTAATGACATGCTATGAAATATGCTAAAAACATAGCTAGGCTTGGGCCTGTATACTGAAAATAGTTTTCTGAAAACTGTTCATTGAAAATTATACTGTTAGATTCGGAGATCCCATATCTGAAAATCTCATACAAAAGCTTTATCTGAAAGCTATGCTGAAAACTGAGTACCTTGGGGTACATGCTATGCTACGCAGACTAATGAATACAAGGATTCGATACCCTGACCATATGAGTTTCTCATGTAAAAACGCGTCATAAACTGTATGGGTCACGTGATGCCTCTGAATCTCATATTTAGGCCTTGGCCTGAATACTGAACTGAGCGCCTCATGCTATACTGCATCTGATCTTCAGATCAGGAAACCTATAATCTACTAACTGAGCACTCCGGTAATTATCAATGCATAGGGCTAGTAATGAGCATATAGCTCCTGATACAATGGGTGTGCTAAAACTCACAAGTGCCCCCTCGTATTCACCCCTAAAATTGATGTTCGGATCATCGTGTTTTTCTATTGAAAACATGTAATTGGATCCTTGGATCCTTTTTTCTAAAAACTCTATATGGCATGCCATGTCATGTAATGCATATCATGCATGATGATCATCGTTTCTTTTCTTCTGATTACTCTTTGTGCAGACGTACATCTGTTGTAGTTCTATTCTGTGTATTCTTGCTCTTATATTATTTATGTAACTTATTAAGCTTATCAAGCTTATTAATAAGTTTTGTGTAAACTATTCTGAGTTTTATTATATTCTGTTACTGTATTTGCCAGTTTACTGTATCATACATTTCATGACTGTTGCTAGTTCTGCTTCTGTTCTTTTCTATACAGTTTTGATGTCTGTTCTCGTATATGTATACATATACATTTACTATATTCGTCACTGTTTTACTATTTTTGTGACCGTATGTATAAACTGTATTTGTTACTGTTTTCCTGTTTCCATGTGTTTTTTTTTTTACCAAAAGCTGTTATTTAAGCTGTTTCTGAATTCTATTAAGTTTCTCGTAAGAACAACTGGATTCTCTGTCCCTTCCTTCTTTATACTTATTTTTTATTCAACATGAGTTGTTTCATGTGTTATTCAACTTAGAATAACCTATTAGCTACTTTATTTCTAAAATTCTGCTGAAAGGAAAAGAAGGTTCTTATTTTCACTAGGTGCACAGGCATGCACTATCGGACGCACGGGCATGCATAAGCCTGCACGGGTCGTGAGCCAGTCGTGTAACCCAATTGTGTAAGGTTTTAGAAATTCTCTACATTTTCTCATCTTCTCTTAGTGTATGACCGTGACATCAACATGCATGGTCGTGACCCTACAATTTAGGTCATGCACGGCTACGTGAACACGACCATGACCATGCAAAAAAAGCAGTATGCACGGGCGTGCATCACACATGCACGGGCGTGCGTCCTGCTCTGCACTTCCATGACCGCTTGGAATCAAGCTGATTCCCAACCAAATCTCATCAAACTTCAATCAAACATACTATAACATATGAACATGCAACATATACTGTTATTAACACATTTTCCTCATTATTCATAGCCAAATCATACAAAAATCTCTTTAAACTCTCAAAGACACAAACACATACATCGAGGGAACTAAGCATGCTTTTACTTCTAGGTTTCTCATATATTTCTTGATTATCATTTCATAAACATGTTATCACACTGAAAACCTGCTTCTATAACTGAATTAACCCAACCAAGGAAACATAACTCATGGAAACAGGAAAAAGGTAAGAAGATACTTACTTGGAGCTGTTAATGACTTCTATCTTTCTATCTCTGGCTGAATCTTGGCTGGATTGACTGCTAAAAGCTGGCTAATCTCTCTCTCAATTGATTAGGGTTAGCTAGAGAGAAAGGAAAGAGAAAATGAATAAGAACTCACTGAAATTGATGGAAGAAAAAATCTGACTTTATATATCAGCAGGCATGCATAGGCGTACATAGCTAGGTGCACGGGCGTGCATGGCGAGAAAAGGACTCATGGAGGTGTGTCCAAAGACGCACGGTCGTGCTCCTTCCACAAACTACATATAAAGCCAACAAAAGGCCATACTACCCTCCTAACTCACTAGAACTGATTTTTAACTAAGAAATCTCTCTTCTAACCCTGATTCCAGGCCTAGAAAGACCATTCTAACCTCGGGATGTTACATATTGGTCGTGTAACCCAGTACTGCTAGCTTTTAAAAAATTTGGCTAAAATCTGGTTCACTACATATGCACAGTCGTGACCCTAACCTATATGATCATAACATTTCACAACTTTAGTCGTGCACACCTCATGTATATGACCATAAACCTATTGAAACAAGACTACATGAGCATGCATCTATTGTGCATCCTACTTTGTTTCGGCAACCATGGTTGAAACACGCAAGGTCACCTCTAATCTCAACCCAAACCTTAATCAAACTTAGATTAAACTTATATAACATATATTTATGCTAAATACACTTTTATAAACATATTTTCCCCGTCAATCACAATCAAATACAGCCTAACATGTTTCTAAACCCTGAAACATAAACACACATGCCTCAAGGGAAACTAAGCATACTTCTATCTCCAAATTTCTCTTTTATTTCATTATTATCATCTTATAATCATGCTATTTAAACTAAAGACATACTTTTATGGTTGAATAAACTCATTCATGGAAATACAAACTATGGAAAAAGGGAAAAAGGTAAGGAAATAATTACTTGGATGTCTTCAGTCTTTCTATCTTTGGCTAAATCCTAGCTATATTAGCTATTAGAAGCTAATTGATCTCTTTCTCAATTTGGTTAAGATTAACTGGGGAGAAAAAAAGAGAAAATGGGTGAGAAATTGGTTGAACTCTCACGGGAGAAGAAACACATATCAACAGGTATGCATGAGCATGCATGATGGCAATGATGCATGGCGTGTGTCCAAAGATACACAATTGTGTTCCTTTCACAAGTTGCATATTTTCACAAGTTGCATATAAAGCCTCTAAAAACACTATTTTACCCTTCTAACTCATTTAGGCTATTCTATAACTAAGCAAGTCTCTTTTCTAACCTCAATTCAAGGCCTAAAAAACTATTTTAACTTCAGGATGTTACAACTAATTCATGTAAACATCTTCTTCAAGGTTTTTATGTAAGAAGGCATTTTGGATGTCTAATTGGTACAAGGGTCACTACACAATGACAAAAATTGAGATTAAAGACGAATAATGATAGGTTTAATTACAAGACTAAAATTTTTAGTGTAGTCTAAACCAAGATGTTGATGGAATCCCTGAGCAATAAGACAAGCCTGCCTTACAATGCTCAAAAGAACTATCTAATCATAATTTAGTCTTAAGAACCTATTTGAAATTAAGCACATTTAGATTCAAGCAAGGAGGAACCAGTTCCTAAATATGGTTTTAAAGTAAGGCTTGAAATTTAGTGGCCATAGTAGCACACCACTTATGGTACTTCGATACTTTAATGAGTAAAGAAGGTTCATCTGGTAAGTGAGAGAAAGAGAGACTAAAGATTTAAGAGAAAACCAGAAAATCATTTCGTCCATACAAACACTAAGATAATGACTGTGAGATTTAGATTAAGTGACTATAAGATGGCTCAAACGAGAAAGGATAAGAGACGATAAAAGAGAGATAGGTAAAGTAAGGACCTGATCAAACACAATGATAAAGTGAAGGTTTGAGGAAGAGGGTTAAGAATGAGATAAAGAAGAAGTGGATAGAATTGACTGAATAAGTGAACTGGGGGAAAATTAAGAGTAGAAGACATAGAGGGAACGATAGAGTTAATAATATTTAAAGATGGTTATGGGCTAGATAAGGAAGAAGAGGATGGGCCGAATGGAAAATAAGAAAACCTACACAATGAAGAAGTGGATGGGGAAGAAGCCACGAGCTAGGCTTGAAGAGAGAAAAGGAAATACTATTCATTAAAATAAACATCTCTAGGTATATACATATGGCCTATGGGAATATGAAGACACTTGTAACCCTTGTGATTAGGACTATAGCCTATAAAAACATACATATGAGACCTATAATCCATTTTATGTTTGTTCCCAAAAGACCAAAGAAAGGAATAATCAGGACAAGAACCCATTGATAGTTGAAACGGAGATTTTTTTTATTTGACGAGAAGTATGGGCATGTGATTGATAAGGAAAGAGGCAATCTAAAAGGTATCAACCTAATATTTTTGTAGAACCAAAGCGTAAGAAAGAAAAGATAACCTGGTCTTAACTATATGTTAATATTGCCATTTTATACTGCCATCTTATTTGTGAGAATAAACACATGTGATGCAATGAACAATTTCATGGGTTTAAAAAATAGTTTTGAGAACTTAGAATTTGTAGCATCCCAGGTTAGAAAAGCCCTTAGGAGAAGAGTTTTGGGGTTAGAAACGAGATTCAGAGAGAGATTGGGAGTCTAGTGAAGTTCAGGGGTGAGTTAGTAAGTTTTCGGAGCCGTGTGGCTTTTGTAGGAATCCTTTCGGAAGGATTCGATCAGGCGAGTGAGCGGGAAATAAGTAATGCTTATTTTCCCTTGTGCACGCCCATGCACCCTTGATGCACGCCCGTGCATATCATATTATATAAGTGAGCCGAGAGAGAGTTTAATTCTTTTCTCACCCATTTTCATTTTAGCCAAAGTTTCTCTCCTATTTTCAGTAGCTCCCAATCTTAGGGAAGAAGTGCCGCTAGTCATAGCTCCCGATCAAGCTAGAGAGCATAGAGATTAGTTCGGAAGATAGTTTTCAGAAGCAATGGCGCGAGGTAAGTGTTCGCTTACCTTTTCCTTGAGTTTTCCAGCTTGCTTTGTGAATTTTGATGTCATGGATGAGTTATTTGCATGTGGATGAATGTTTGGAATGAGTATATGGCCTTGCATGTTAAAATTGGATGATGGATTTCCATCCTTGTGCTTTGCATGCATGTTGATCATGTTTTAGTGAGAGAAAGTCAATGCTTCCATGGTGAAATGCTTGATACTTGATGCATGTGAGAATGGATGCTTGAATTGTGTTGTTTGTGGTGCTGGGAACGTGTAATTGAAGTGTTATTGCAATTGAATGTGAATTGGTATGAGTTTAAGGTAAGTTTTCAGGCGGTGCTCTTGTTGAAGAACAAGACGCACGGTCATGCGCCCGTGTGTACGCTGTATGCATGGCCAGAAAATGCACATGCACGCCCGTGTGTTCGCAAACGCACGCTCGTGCATACGCTTTCAGTGAAAAGTTTTCAAGAATTCCAGTAGCATGCACGGTCAGGCACACGACCAGAGCATGACCTCGTGCGTCCTAGCTCACGCCCGTGCACTCTTCCTGCACGCCCATGCACCTGCAGATTTTCAGAAAAAGAATTAAAAATGAGAAATTAAGCATACGAATTCAGAATAATGACTAACTTACTTCAGATAAGCATCAGAAAAGTATGAATTCAGATATTAAAGCTGCATATGCATATCATGACATGACATGTAGCTTCAGAGAGGATTAAGGGATCTGAATCTAGTAGTATTTAGTATTCAGAACCTGATGTACGGGTAAGAGTATGGGTGGAACACGAGGGGGCATCTGTGGGATTCAGCCTTCTGACACCAGTCAGAACGCTCAACAGTATTTCAGATTCAACTTTCTGACACCAGTCAGAATGTCCAGCAGCATTACAGTTTCAACCTTCTGACACCAGTCAGATCGTTCAGCAGTTATTCAGATTCAGCTTTCTAACCAGTAGCTAGACTGTTCAGCCCACATAGCCAGGATGTCGAATCCCTATGTTCACCAAGTCTGATCAGCACAGCAGGTACCTTCGGGTACAGAGAGTTATTCAGATGTATGCATCCATCAGTATTTCAGTTAACATGGCATGACATACACATCATGACATGAATCATAATAAGAATTCAGATAATTCAGATATTCAGAATAACAGTTTCAGATTCCAACAAGCGCATAAATGTATGAATAGGGCCTCGGCCCAGGTATGCTTGATTATTGTGATTGCTTGTGCTTGTTTGGGTTTTGAGGGAAGTAAGGAGCGCTTACTGGGTGATCTTTATCACTCATCCCCCCTCCTTTTTCCATCCTTTTCAGGTGGTTCGTGCTGTTTCCGAGGAGCGGTTGGTTCGAGGCTGACAGGAGAGGGCCCACACCGCGATCTCAGTTTTGTATATCCAGTTTTGGACCTGTGTGGTCGTATGTATCTTTTGTATGTTTTCAGATGTATCCAGATGTACAGAAAAATATATGTAAGTATGAAAAAAGCCATTGGGCCCATTGTACAGAACAGATATTGTATATTTCAGTATGTATTTCAGCTTCTGCATGTGTAATTCTGAATGTATAGCAGATTTCAGAAAGTTTAGTTGTTTTCGTAGGATTCCCGTCAAGGGTACCCGGGTTTTCAGTTTATTAATAAAAGCTTCCCAATATTATTCAACAGCAGGGGTGCTCGTGGCGGCGGGTCCTACAGAATTCCCCACCCTAATTTGATTGATTGGAAAAAGTGTTGGACGAAAAGAAATTACCAACAAAATAAAAAAATGCAATGATAATGACAAAAATATTAGATTTTGATTGAATAGAAAATAACCACGGATATTTGAGATAGCCATCTATGATAGAAAAATAAAATCTAGAGCCATTAATAAAGAGGATAAAAATTGGTCTCTAGTCATTAAAAAATCGTAATTCAAATGGTTTCTTACATCTAGAGGGAGAGAGGGGATAGACAAGAGCATAACTCTTGGTTTAAGCATAGGTAAGGTAGTAAGCAAGAAGATAATTAGATGTTGTAGGAAACTGGAAATGTTGATGAGTAAAGGAGGTCGTCCTAAGCGTGAATGTAAGATTTGTGGTGATGTTCATTTGCTAATATAAGCTTCTGATGAGGAATGACAAACTACAAGGGTAGGCACTGTTAAAACATATAAGCCATTCTCAACAAAGCCTTAAAAAAGTACCTTTCTAGTGTGAGATACCTTTACAAACAAAAATAAAAGAATGAAATTCTAAAAAAGACTAAATTATCATGGCAAAACTATTTAATAGATAATAAGTTATGAGTGTTAGAAGAACATGGAAAAGCTTGAGAAAAAGAAATTTGTCTAAGGGAAAATGGAGTAAAGCTAAACCAATGTTTTAAATGGGCAAGGTGGAGTTATACCCAATACTGACTTGGTCAATCCCCTAATAAGGAATAAAGTCCATATTCATATTAAATAAACCTATCATGAAATGGTGAGTTACTATTGTATCTGGAAACCAAGGATTAGAGGACAAAATAGGTGGCAGCAAGGCAAAAAAATTTAATAAAGGTGATGAAGGTGTTGGAGCTTGGTAAGCGTGGTTAAAGCAATGATAGCAATTAAGTGTGGTACGCCCCAACTTGAAACAAACTTGAGAAGTGGGTTTATTATCTAATTGAATAAATGTAACATTGGAAGACCCATTGTTAGATCCTCCACGAGAGCTGCCTCAGCATCGTTGCCTACCACAGAAAGAATCTCGGCCACAAGGTGAAAAACTAGAAGAAGGAATAGATCTAATGGTGGTGGTGTTTGTAAAGAGATTTGTACCAAATAACAAAGCTTGTATTGATGAGCTAACCTTGACTCATGGTTGAGTAGCTAACTGTACACTTACTAAATTGTAAGGGGATCTGATTGAGTGATGAGAGAGGTAACCATTGACTCGTAATTTGAGCCATGACTAGTAAATAAGAAAATGATAAACTTTGATGTTTTAAGAGGTTGACTTGTGACATTTAGTTGGGATGAGAGTGCTTTTACCGTTTTGAAATATCTAAAGATTGATTCGAAGCCTTTCTTCAAGGAAGCAAGTTGTAGTTGAGTTGGAACAACATAGGCAGATGATTGCGTAGCAAATGATTCTTGGAGAGTAATCCAAATCTCACGGGA
>JAJEJH010000357.1:222475-248463 GCA_026122585.1 Anacardium occidentale | reverse complement strand
GGTCCTAGTTGAGGTTTTAGAGGTCCAGCTGGTAGAGGTGGTGGAGCTTAGAGAGGAGGTGTTAGTACACCGAGAGGCGGAGGCAGAGCTAAAGTCTTCGCGGTGAGGAGAAAGCAGGCTGAGATGATCCCCCATGCAGTTACAGGTCAGTTGACTTTCTTGGATACTTCTTTATATGTATTGATTGATTGTGGTGCCACACATAATTTTATGTCTTGATGAGTGATAGAGAGATTAGGGTTGACCCCTAGTATGACAGAAAGGAGTATTTGCATTGAGATGCCTGATGGTGGTGTGATAGTGAGTGATCAGATTCTGGTAGATCAGGAGGTGGTCATTATGGGTAGAATCTTGAGGATAGATTTGATCATGTTAGAGTTAGCTGATTTTGACATGATCATAGGCATGGATTTCCTGAGTTGTTATAGAGCAGAGATAGACTGTAAGAGGAAAAAGGTTAGATTGCAGTTAGGCTCTGATCAGTTCACCTTCGGTGAGGGTAGAGTGGAGACAGTGTTCATTTCCTGTTTGCAAGCGAGAAAATTATTAAGTAAAGGATGTGTAGGATACTTGGCTAATGTAGTCTGTAGAGAGGCAGTTGAGTCAAGTATCAAGGAGGTGCCTGTAGTTAGAGAGTTTCCAGATATTTTTTCTGAGGATTTACCAAGATTACCTCCAGAGCGAGAGTTAGAGTTTTCGATTGAGTTGCTTCCCAATACGACCCCTATTTCTAAGGCTCCGTATCACATGGCTCCAGCTAAATTACAGGAATTAAAGAAGTAACTTTAAGAGTTGATTGATAAAAGGTTTATAAGGCCGAGTTATTCACCATGGGGAACTCCGATATTATTTGTGAAAAAGAAGGATGGTTCCTTAAGGATATGTATAGATTACAGAGAGTTGAACAAGGTGACAGTTAAGAACAAGTATCCGTTGCCTAGGATAGATGATTTGTTTGATCAGTTGAGTGGAGCTGCAGTATTCTCCAAGATTGATTTGAGGTCTGGGTATCATCAGATTAGAGTTGTAGAGAGAAATGTGTCTAAGACTGCTTTCAGGACGAGGTATGGCCACTGTGAGTTTGTAGTGATGCCGTTTGGTTTGACGAATGCTCCTGTAGTGTTTATGGATTTGATGAAACGAGTCTTCCAGGACTGTCTAGATAGATTCGTTGTTATGTTTATCAACGACATCTTGGTCTACTCGAGGAGTGTAGAGGAGCACGTAGAGCATTTGAGATTTGTTCTTCAGAGATTGAGAGATCGTCAGCTGTATGCTAAGTTTGATAAGTGTGAGTTCTGGTTGAGCAGTGTATCCTTCCTTAGACACGTGGTTTCAGCGGTAAGTATTTTAGTAGATCCGAGTAAGATTGAGGTCATTTTGAGTTGGCCGAGGCCGAAGACTGCTAGAGAGGTGAGGAGTTTCCTTAGATTAGCTGGTTACTACAAGAGATTTATAAAGGGCTTTTCCAGTATAGCTAAGTCGTTGACAGCTTTGACTCAGAATGAGACGCCTTTTGTTTGGACTGAGGAGCATGAGGCTCGATTTCAGGAGTTAAAGCAGAGGTTGACGAGTGCTCCAGTGTTAGCATTGCCTCATGAGGGTATGGATTATGATGTTTACACAGACGCTTCCCATCAGGGGATTGGAGCAGTGTTGATGCAGTCAGGTAGGGTGATTGCCTACGCTCTAGGCAATTAAAAGATCATGAGTTAAGGCACCCTACGCATGACTTAGAGTTAGCGGCTGTAGTGTTTGCTTTGAAGATCTGGAGACACTATCTGTATGGTGTTAGATGCTGTATCTATTCTGATCACAAGAGTTTGAAGTATTTTTTCACCCAGCGAGAGTTGAATATGAGACAGAAGAGATGGTTAGAGCTGGTAAAGGATTATGATTGTGAAATCAAATATCATCCAGGAAGAGCTAATGTGGTAGTAGATGCTTTGAGTAGGAGAGTAACCTTATCTATGGTTACAGCTTAGAGAGAGTTACAACATGAGATTGCCAGAGACGAGATTGAGATTATGACAGTTGGTTTTTCCAGACTTCAGTTGGTTTCTACTTTGTATAAAGACATTAGAGAGTCTCAAATGGCCGATTTATGGGTTCAAAGTATGGTTTAGAGGACTTCAGAGGGTACAGTTTCAGATTTTGAAGTCAGAGATGGTATTCTAAGATTCAAAGACAGGGTTTATATGCCAGAGGACACCGAATTGAGACACAAGATTTTGTCAGAGGCTCATGATACGGTATATTTAGCTCATCTAGGCAGTACAAAAATGTATCAGGATCTTAAGAGATCGTTTTGGTGGTCTGGTATGAAGAGAAACATAGAAGAGTATGTAAACAAGTGTTTGACTTATCAGCAAGTCAAGGTAGAGCATCAGAGACTGTCTGCTTTGTTACAGCTTTTGAGGATTCCCGAGTGGAAATGGGAGAGTATTTCGATGGATTTTATATCAGGACTCCTTAGAGTGCAGAGAGGTTATAACAATATTTGGATTATAGTTGACTGATTGAGTAAGTCTGCACACTTCTTGTCGATCAGAGATGGTATAAGTACAAATCAGTTCGGTCGTCTGTATATCAGAGAGATAGTTAGGCTTCATAGAGTTCCCAGAGATATTGTATCAGACAGAGATTCGAGATTTTTATCAGCCTTTTGGGGCAGTTTGTAGAGAGCTTTGGGAACGAGACTTCATTTTAATTTAGCTTATCATCCCCAGACAGATGGACAGACTGAGAGAGTCAATCAGATATTAGAGGATATATTGAGAGCTTGTTGTAGAGATTTTCAGACTAGTTGGGTTGGGGTATTGCCATTGATGGAGTTTGCCTACAACAACAGCTATCAGTCTACGATTCAGATGGCACCGTTTGAAGCTCTTTATGGTAGAAAATGTCGATCACCATTGTATTGGGATGAGATGGATGAGAGAGATTCACTAGAGTTAGTAGTGGGTCCAAAGATGACTCAGATGATGATTGAGCAGATCAGAGTAATCAGACAGAGGATTAAGCAGGCCTAGGATTGTCAGAAGAGTTATGCGGATTTGAGACGTAGGGAGATAGAGTTTGAGATTGGAGATCACATTTTCCTAAGAGTTTCTCCCTATAGAAGAGTTTTGAGATTTGGTAAGAAAGGTAAGTTGGCTCCGAGATTTATTGGTCCGTATCAGATTCTGGAGAGAGTTGGCAGAGTCATTTACAGGTTAGCTTTACCAGTTACTATGGACAAAGTGCATAATGTGTTTCATGTATCTCAGTTAAGGAAGTATATGGGAGATTCTTCGCATGTGCTTCAGGTTGAGGATATTGAGCTAGCAGATGATCTGAGTTATCAAGAGACGCCTGTTCAGATTCTGGATTATAAAGTGAAGTCCCTCAAAAATAGAGAGATCTTGTTGGTCAAGGTTTCATGGAGGAATCAGAGAGTTGAGGAAGCTACCTGGGAAGTTGAGTCTGAGATGAGAGATAGGTTCCCAGATTTGTTTAGGTAATTCCGAGGACGAAATTTTTATTAGAGGAGGAGATTGTAATAGCTTAGGAGTAGAACTGTCATTTTAGGCTCTAAGATAAAGGGTAAAAGAGAGATTTCCAGTTAGGAAAGGATTCTGAGAGGATTCCAGGGGTAGAAGAGTCTTTTAGAAGTCTTTCGTGGCTTATATATGGGTATTCTAGGAAGAATAATCTATATGTGGCGCGAGGAGAGAGAGATTTGAGATTTTGAGGGGCATACGCCCGTGTGCTAGGAGAGAGACAAGTATATGTTTCATTTTTCCCGCATTTTTACCCAGTTTCTTCTTCAGCTTCTTCTCCTTCCTTTTTCCAGCGAACTCTAGATCAGAAACCATCCAGCCAGCTGCCATAGTTCCGATTAGAGATCCAGGACCAACTAGAGAGAGAGATTCGGATGCCATGGGTAGAGGTAAGTATTTCTTTACCTCTTCACTTAGGTTTCCAGCAAGCTTTTCTGATTTTCTGAGTTCCTGGATGATTGTTGCATATTGTGGATGTTTTCCAGCATGTTTTGATGATGATATGATGAAATTCATGATGATTATTGAGAGTATTATGTAGTGTATGCTATGTATATTGCTTGGGTATGCTTTTGATGAGAAATGCTTGAGACTTGGCATGTTAAATGAGAAATGTATGAGTTGAGTACGATTATGGGCATGAGTTTATGTTGTGTTTATGTTTGATTGAAAGATGAATGAGTTTTGGATGTGTTTGAGTGGGATTTTTTGGGTTTCCAAACGTATCTGCAGATTTTGGGTTGAGCACACAACCGTGCACCCAAGGGGACACGCCCGTGTGGCCTCAAATCTGCATGAGCACGGCCTTGCATGTTACCTGTGTGCGTATGAAAATCCACACACATGCTCGTGTACTCGAGTACACACGCCCATGTGTCTAATCCCAAATGTGCATGCCCGTGTAGGTGAGACACGGGATGGTGCTGAGGCTGCTATACGCCCGTGAAGTGCAATACACGCCCGTGTGCCCAGTCTTGCACGCTTGTGTATACGCACCACACGCCCGTATGGTCAGCCAATTTCATGAATGTTGAGAAATTTTCCAGAACCTTGCACGCCCAACAACATGAGAAGCACACGGTCCCGTGTGGCTTGACACATGCTCGTGCACGTTAACACACACGCCCGTGTGGCTTAAGAAAGACAGAAAAGAGAAATTTAAATAAAGATAAGCTACCTTAAGCAACCCTAAGCGAAATCTAAGCATGAGAAACATAAGAATAATAAGAGATAACATCATATCATGCATGATTAGCAAGTATTGAGCATGACATGCCATACATGAGATGTTTTCAGAAAAGGGATCTACAGATCCAAGAGATGTTTTAAAAGTATATATATATATATATACGATGTTCCAGACATCAGTTAGGGGTGGATACGAGGGGGCACCTGTGAGTTCGTACACCCGCTAGAGAGGGAAACCATGATTCGCTAGAGAGAACATGGTCGTACACGAGGAGTTTTCTTATAGGTTTGAGCTCACGAGGCTAAAGTGTCGAATCCCTATGTTCATCAGACTGGCCAGCATAACAGAGATATTTTTTAGATACATTACTTTTGATACTGTTTTCAAATATACTATATGTATATATATATGAGGATCTTCGGATCAAAGATTTTTATGAGAAAGAGTTTTCAGAAAAGATGAGTTTTCAGAAAATCAGGCCCGAGGGGCAAAGTTTTATAACATATGAGTTTTACATAACATCAGAGCATGCATACCATGTCATGTACCACATTCATGAGAAATATATGAGATAAAAGTAAAGTACAAAGCATAAAATAGATGAAAACTCTAAGAACTCAGCGATTAAAGAAAATAAAGAAATAAGAACCAAGAAAAGAATGAGATAAGCTACTGTAAAGCAAGAAAACACAAGATGAGTAAGAAAACAGTAAGCTGAGAGCTCGAGGTCTGATCTCCGATCAGCTTTTGCTTGATGACCTGTCTGTGTAAGAGATAAGAAATGCTTACTGAGTGATTTTGTCACTCACCCCTTTCCCTTCCTTTCTCTTTTGCAAGTCAGTGAGTTTGGGGACTGAGATGTGGCGATGCAGTTGTGAGGTTTTGGGGACATGGCTCGGCAACTAGTTTTGAGATTCGGCTCACATGTTCTGATAAATCGCATTTCATGTATTTATGTGTGTGTATGATATATAGTATGCACTGTTGTATGGATATCATAACTCTATACATGAACAGCCTGAGATTTTCAGAAAAACTATTATGACTTATTTTATTGTCATATTTATATTTAGACGCTTTCATATTCAGAGTTTTCAAGTATTTTGAGCAGCAGTCAATTGTTCTTTTCCCTCGTGGGGATCTCCGTTACAGGCACATTATATTATTATTATATATATATATATATATTTTACAGCGGCGCACAGTAGGCCTGGGGCGGGGATCATTACACACACACATCCTTCTAAATGTCTCTTACTACATCTAGCACATACTAGACACAAATCTCTCTTTAAGTCTTCTCTTCTTTTTCGACTAATTACTTTTCCTCTTTCTTATCTTCTTTCGTTTCTTCTTGAATTGACTTCTTATCTTTTTCTTTATCTTCCTTTTTTTTAAGCTTAAAAACATGTTGGTCTTCTCAAATTCCTTCTGATATCAAAAATATACTGGTCCTTTAAACTTTATCTCTAATCTTAAGGTTCTCTCTATACCTTTACTAAATCTTTGGGGAAAAGAAGCTCCTAGAATCACTTTCCTAACAATTGGGGCTAACCTTTCTGTCTCTTAGCTTTTTAGATAGCTTATTCTTCTCTTTATTTTTTTTTTCTAATATGATTCTTTTCTTCTGTCCCTAATATTTACCTCTTTCACTTGATCTCTCAAACCTATCTAGATCAAATTGTCTTTATCCATTATTAACTTAGCCAGGTTTTACCAAACGTTCATATCTCCTTTAAATAGGTGAACTATCTATTTGATTCTTTCTTTGTCTGTCTATTGAAAGGACTCATGGTATTCTCCACTATCTTTATCCAGTCCTCTATAACTATTAAACTCCTTAGACCTATAAAATCTGAGGGGTTGGTAGACTACTGACAAACTAAAGCTAGGACAAGGTCTCTCTTTGAACCTTTAACAACTACTGAATATGTCTTTGAGCCTGTCTCTAATACTAACTCGTCTCTAACCTTTGAAAATTATACCAAATTGGCTCTAGGTAACTACCCCTGATAGTATTATACAAATCTCTTCTCACAGGTTGCTATAATCTTCTCTTTATCTCTCATACTGATACCACCTCTATCTAAGCTTCTACTACTATTAGATCTTTGAACTCACTAAATCTAGAAAGCTAGTAAACTATTGGCAAACTATATATGAAATAAAGTTTTTTTGAATCTCTAATAGTCTCTATCTTGGACCTCAAACTTTGTCCCTGATACTGACCTTTAATAATAGCTCGTCTAGTATGATAACTATCTATTTTCTCAGTTCTTGCTATCCTTTTCTAACAAACTACTAAATCTCTTCTCTTATCACATCTCTAACCATCTCCTCTTAAGTTCGATTCTCTAAGACTTTAGGACTTCCTGGGATCCTTTCTTATCCCTTTCTATACTCTTTGAGGAACTACTCTTACTCTTAACAAATCTGGGAAATTAGGATCTTACATCTAAGATCACAAAAGAAAAGGTTTAGGGTTTGCTATCTATATTAAATCTGTTATTGAGATACTTACACTGAGAAAGATCTTGAGCTCTAGCTGTTGGGATACACTAGCTCTATGCTCATGCAATTCAGAAAGCAACATGTAGAAAAACATTTTCTGAAAATATTAGCTCAAAACTCGCTCTGATGGCTCAAAACTTGCTTTAATACCAACAATATAAAACCCCGCTACTGTATGTACTACTATTACAATACTACATATGTTTAATTTCAAAATAATAACATTTTATTGTACAATTTTAAGAAAAAAAAGCATTTATTAATACATACAGTAGGGATCCTGCACAACTGCTTTATTGAAAATATATGCTATGTGGACAAATATGACGTGATGGCTTGTTAAAAACTCATTGTACAATATCTTGAATAAAACTCATACTAAACAGTCATAATATATATATATATATATATATATATATATATATGAATATGATATTCCACATCAATTGTATGAGCAATACAAAGCATGCGAGCCAATATTTTATCTACTAAAAACTAGATATATGTAAGACCCGCTTCCATGCCTACCACTACTATTGAATAATTTCTTTACTTTTATTAATATACTAAAAATCTTGGTATACATGACAGGAATCCTACGAAAAGAAAGCTACTACTGAACAAATATATATGCATGCGGAAGCTAAACTCTGTAAATACAATGGTGGCCAAAACAAACTTTTAATATATATACATATGTTTCTATACATTACACTGAGTATATATACAATTACAAAAAATCCCACAAAGCCAACTAAAATCTAACTAGAGCCCTCTCCCGTCAGCCCTGGTCCACCCGTTCCTCACCAGCACCAACCATACCTGTAAGAAAGGAAGGAAGGAAAGGAATGAGTGATAAAATCACCGAGTAAGCGACCCTTACTTCTCTCAACCCAAACAAGCATACAAAACTAATCCATACCTGGCCTTGGCCCAAACATTCGTACATTTGCTTGCTTATACTAAATATTGCTTAATCTGTTTTCTTGATCGCATTAATCAGTAATGCAATGAAATGAATGTCATGACATCATGTCATGCTGAATACATCTGAATATGCATACATCTAAATCTCTACATATCTGAAGATACCTACTGTGCTGATCAGGTTGATGAACACAGAGATTCGACATCTTGGCCAAGTGGGCTGAACAGTCTAGTAAAAAGCTAGAAAACTGAAAATAACATATTAATCCTTGGACTAATAAGCTGAAATTAGACGATCTGATCATAGTTAAAAAGCTAGAATCCCATATATGCCCTCTCGAGTTCACCCAAAACAAATAACCCGGATATCGGGTTTTGAATGCTAAACTGAATGCTATCAGATCTCTTGATCCTTTTTCATGCTGATGCATTGGCATGTCATGCTATATAATGCTTATGTAGCATTATTTTATCTCATTTTATCATTATGTAATGCTTTATAGCCTTTAAAATGGTTTCCCATGCAATATGCTTCAATTTAAACAATTTCCTAGAAAATTTGACTTGAGCACAGACGTGTGGCTAAGGCATACGGGCGTGCAAGACAAACACACGAGCGTGCAAGGCAAAGGCACACGAGCGTGTGTGGAGACACATGGGGTTGTGCATCGGCCGTGCAACCGACTATGCAAGCTTATGGAATTTCTGTGCATTTCACTAGAAAAACAAGCATACGGCTGTGTCCTTCAGGCACACGAGTATGTCTCTTTACAGTTCAGCCGTGCACACGGGCATGTCTCTGTAAAAAACAAAGGCATACGTGTATGCACCTGTAGGCACACGGGCGTGTGTCCTACTCTGCATTGACAACACTTGCCTGGAACTTGCAAGATTCCACATCAAACTTTAACCAATCTAAAATTAATCATAAACATGCATTTCTATTTCATCCATGACACACCACATCATAATCCACCATTAAAACATCCATTCTCTCACATATTCATACACATACATACACAATCATGTTTCCAAAGTGGAAATCATCATCTCAAGCAATGTTTTTCACCATATCAATACATAATCATTTCATATAACTCATAAGCATGCTAGAAACATAACCAAACCATATCAAGCATTAAACACAAGCTAGGAAACACAAGGAAGAGGAAAGAGAGCACTTACCTCTTGCCATGGCTGCTAGAATCACTTTCTAACTAATTTCTCTCTTCTCTAGCTGGATTGGGAGTTGCTGGATAATAGATCTCAACCCTAGGATGAGGATTCTCTGAAAATAAAAGGGAAACTTTGGCTGAAAAGGGAGAAAAACGGGTGAGGAAGCAATAAAAGCAACTTTCTTTCTTATTTTCTAATGGTGCACGGGAGTGCACAAGGGAAAATGAAAACTCTTCATTTCCCACGCTACGCATGAAAGAAACCTCTCAAGGAGAATCATGCACAAGCCACACAGGCTCTAGAAACTTACTATCTCACCCCTAAACTCTTCTAACTCCCAATCTATTACTATTTCTCACATCTAACCCCTCAAATTCTACCCTAAAAGGCATTTCTAATCCTGAGATGCTACATTCTTCCCTCCCTATAAAAATTCTATCCTCGGAGTTACTTGAACAATTATGGGAACCTATCCATGATTTTAACCTCTACCTTCCAAGTGGCCTCCTCCACTCGCTGGCTTTGCCATAACACTTTTACCAGTGGAATCTCTTTGTTTCTGAGGACCTTGACCTTGAAATCAAGAATCTGCACTGGTTTCCCTTGATAGCTCAAATCTTCTACAAGATCCACATTTGGAAACTGAAGCACATGGAACTGATCCCTAACATATTTTCTAAACTGTGAAACATGGAAGACGTTATGAATTCTATCTATGCTGGCTGGTAATGCAAGTCTATAGGTAACTTTCCCAACTCTCTTCAGAACTTCATAGGGGCCAATGAATCTGGGGGTTAACTTTTTCTTCTTGCCAAATTTGAGAACTTGCCTGTAGAGAGCAACTCTCAGAAAAACTCTGTCTCCCACTTGAAATTCAATCTCCCTATGCCTCAAATCAGTATAACTCTTCTGTTGATCATGAGCCTGTTTTATTTTTTGTCTGATGATCTTGATCTGCTTAATCATCTTCTATGTAGCCTCTGGACCCACTACAATCTCTAAAGAGTCTTTCTCTCTAATCTCATCCCAATGAAGAGGAAATCTATACTTCTTTCCATACAAAACCTCAAATGGAGTCATCTGAATGATTGTCTGATAACTATTGTTATAGGCAAACTCCATTAGCGGAAGCAACTCTGCCCAACTGGTCTAGAAGTCCATGCAATAGACTCTTAACATATCTTCCAGAATCTAATTCACCCTCTCAGTTTGGCCATCAGTCTCAAGGTGATATGCTGAACTGAACTACAATCGAGTTCCCAATGATCTTTGCAAAGCTCTCTAGAAAGCAGACATGAATATGGAGTCTTTGTCTGACACAATCGTCCTGGGAACCCTATGAACTCTGATAACTTCTCAGATGTAAAGCCGCCCTAACTGATATGTAGTCATACCCTGGCTGATAGATAGGAAATAAGCTGACTTACTGAGTCGATCTACTATCACCCATATACCATTAAATCCTCGCTTAACTCTAGGAAGACTGGAAATGAAGTCTATGGAAATATCTTCCCACTTCCACTTAGGAATACTTAAAGGATGAAATAGTTTTGAGGGTCTTTAGTGCTCCGCCTTAACTTGCTAACATACCAGACATTTAGAGACGAAGTCTGCTATGTCCTTCTTCATTCCTAACCACTAGAAATTTCTCTTGAGATCTTGGTACATCTTTGTGTTTCCTGGGTGCACTGAATACACTGTGCTATAAGCCTTTGATAAGATCTTCTGTCTCAACTATAAACTCTGTGACACACAGGCTCTGTCTCTAAACTTCAAGATTTCGTCTCTGACTTCAAAATCTGGCATTGCTTTCTCTGACATCTTTTAAAGCATACCCTGAGTCCACTTATCTCATATCTGACCGTCTCTGATATCATCAAATAAGGAGGATCTTATCTGTAGTCTAGAGAAACCCGTAGTCATTATTTCAATTTGCTCTCTGACAATCTCACTCTACAGCTCCCTCTAAACAGAAATGCTGGATAGAGCTACTCTTCTGCTCAATGTATCAACCACTATATTGGCTCTACCTGGGTGATACTTGATCTCACATTCGTAATCTTTCACCAGTTCCAACCATCTTCTCTGTCTCATATTGAGCTCCTTCTAAGTGAAGAAATATTTCAGACTTTTATGGTCTGAATAAATACTACACTTGACTCCATAAAAGTAATGTCTCGAAATCTTCAGAGCAAACACTATTACAGCAAGCTCCAAATCGTGGGTAAGGCATCTCAACTCATGATCTCTCAATTGTCTGGTGGCATAGACAATTACCTTACCGGATTGCATCAAAACTGCACCAATCCTTTAGTGAGATGTATCTGTGTAAATATCAAACTCTACTCCCTCCTGAGGTAGCGCCAACACTAGAGTGCTAGTCAATCTTTACTTGAGCTCCTGAAAATACGTCTCGCACTCCTCAGTCCATACAAATAAAATCTCTTTCCTGGTCAAAGTAGTGAGAAGTCTTACTAGACTCGAGAACCCCTCAATAAACCTCTTGTAGTAACCTACCAAACCAAGGAAACTTCTCACCTCTCTTACTGTCTTCGGCCTCGGTCACCTCAGCATAACCTCGACCTTGCTAGGGTCCACTGATATGCCATCTATTGATACCACGTGGCCAAGGAAAGCCACTGTGTTGAGCCAAAACTCACACTTGGAGAACTTGGCGAAAAACTGCCTATCTCTTAGCCTCTGAAGCACAAATCTGAGGTGTTCTTCATGCTCTTCTATGTTTCTTGAGTAGACCATAATGTCATCAATGAAAACCACCATGAACTGGTCAAGATAACCATGAAACATCTGATTCATCAAATCCATAAAGATCGTTGGGGCATTTGTCAACCCAAAGGGCATCACCACAAACTCATAATGCCCATATATGGTTTTGAAAGCAGTCTTAGGGATATCCCTATCTGTCACTCTAACTTGATAATAGCCCAATCTCAAGTCAATTTTAGAAAATACTACTGCTTCTCTCAACTGATCAAAGAGGTCATCAATCCTTGGTAGAGGATACTTGTTCTTCACTATAACTCTGTTTAGCTCCCTGTAGTCAATGCACATCTTCATTGACCCATCTTTCTTCTTAAAAAATAAAATAGGAGCTCTCCAAGGTGAACAATTGGGTCGAATAAATCTCTTATCAGTCAACTCCTATAATTGCTTTTTTAACTCCCAGAGTTTAGTTGGAGTCATCCGATACGAAGCCTTAGAGATTAGAGTTGTACTAAGAAGAAGCTCGACACTAAACTCTAACTCTCTATCTAGAGGTAACCCTGGTAATTTGTCTGAAAAGACGTCGAGAAACTCTCTCACCACTGGTACCTCCTCAATACTTGGTCCCACTACACTATTGCATACAACATTGACCAAGTATCCTACACAACCCTTACTCAACAATTTACTCGCTTGAACACAAGAGATCATCATACTATCAACTCTACCTTCACCAAAGACAAATTAATCGGGGCCTATATAGAATCTAACCTTCTTTCTTTCACAATCTATCTCTACACTGTATTTCCCTAAGAAATGTATTCCCAAAATCATATCAAAATCTGCTAACTCCAGTAGAATCAGATCTATCATCAACTTCTTACCTAAGATCACTATCTCCTAATCTATCAGTATTTTATCACTCACCACAAATCCCTCATCAGACATCTCTACACAAATACTCCTATTGGCCACACTATGGTCAACCCTTAATCTCTCCACTACAGTCCTGGCTATAAAGTTGTGTGTGGTACCACAATTAATCAATACAAATAAAGGAATACCAAAGAAAAGTAACTGACCAGTTACTGCATGAGGGATGGTCCTGCCTACTCCTAGCGAACAACATATACTCTAGCTTTGCCTCTACCTACACCTGAAGGACCAGCACCTCCCCTAGGCCTAAGAACATCAGCTCCATCTCTCTCTGCACCAACACCGCTTCTAGGTGGACCTCTTCTACCTCTGAATTGGCCAGCACCACCTTTGCTCGACCCAACACCAGCTCTTGCTCTGACTGGACACTCTATAATCTTGTACCCTAGTTATTGGCACCCAAAACATACAATCTGGTTGTTTAAACACTCTCCAGGATGTCGCCTACCATATTTGACACACTGAGGCAACTAAGCTACAGTCCTCTGTCTTTGAAATCCTCTGGATGATTTCTTTACTGACATTGATCTCTTGCCTTTGTACTCCTTAATTGTGCTCGACCCTTAAGCCAAATCAATGAACTCTTAGGCCTTGGCATATAGCATCTTCGTGCTTCTGTACTCTACATCAAACAAGTGTCTAAATTCTACCCATGTCAATTGTTCTTCATTGATGGAAGCTTTGGCTAAGCTCTACCAAACTTTGGCATCGCCTTTGAGAAGGAATACAACATATCTGACTTGTTCTCTCTCTGATAAGGTGAAGAGGCCCATGACACTCTCCACAGATTCTACCCACTCCCCTGCTACTACTAGATCTCTTGAGCCACTGAACTTGGAAGGTTGGAATGATCCTGGCAGATGATAGATAAGATGCAATCTATCTGAAGTGCTAGTGTCAGTTGTCTCTATACTCATACCTTGACTATATTCTCTATACTCAGCTGAAAACTGAAATCTTTCTCTAATTGATTGTGGTTGTGGCTGTGGCTGTGACTGTCTTCTTCTCGGTATCTGATAGGCTTTATACTGGGGTGGCGTTACCCTAGCTAGTTTTTGAACATGACATACCCCAGCTTGCTGAAGACTGTCTTTGACCACATCTCTCATTATTTTTCTTAACTCTTTTAGCCTCAAAGACACATAGGAGGAACTTTGAGATCGTCGCCTATTACTAACACTCATAGGACGAGCGAAAGATCTATTATCTTCCTCATCTATATATCTAGAGATATACTCTTCTTTATCTATAGCATCACAGGTAAATAAAGGGGTTAGGAACACAAAACATAACACAAGGAAAACAATACCTTACTCGTGCTGTGAGGAGGGTTTGGACGATAGTTGTGGGGGAGAAAAAATAGGCTCCACGCTTTTAAAACAATACATATAGACTCATATATCTAGAAAATGGCTCAGAGAACAACTCTAATACCAATAATGTAAGACCCACTACCACACTTACCATTGTTGTTGAATAATTTCTTTACTTTTATTAATATACTGAAAATCTTGGTATACGTGACAAGAATCCTATGAAAAGAAAGCTGCTACTGAACAAATATACATGCATACGGAAGCTAAAGACTATAAATACAATGGTGGCTAAAACAAACTTTTAATATATATACATATGTTTCTGTACATTACACTAAGTATATATATAATTACAAAATATCCCACCAGGCCAACTAAAATCTAACTAGAGCCCTCTCCCGTCAGTCCTGGTCCACCTGCTCCTCACCAGTACCAATCATACCTGCAAGAAAGGAAGGAAGGAAAGGAATGAGTGATAAAATCACCCAGTAAGCGACCCTTACTTCCCTCAACCTAAACAAGCATACAAAACTAATCCATACCTGGCCTTGGCCCAAACATTCGTACATTCGCTTACTTATACTGAATATTGCTTAATCTGTTTTCTTGATTGCATTAATCAGTAATGTAACGAAATGAATGTCATGACATCATGTCATGCTGAATACATCCGAATATGCATGTATCTAAATCTCTATGTATCCAAAGATACCTACTATACTAATTAGGTTAATAAACACAAGGATTCGACATCTTAGCTAAGTGGGCTGAATAGTCTAGTGAAAAGCTAGAAAGCTGAAAATAACATATTAGACCTTAGACTAATAAGCTGAAACTGGATGATCTGGCCATAGTCAGAAGCTGGAATACCACAGATGCCCCCTCGAGTTCACCTAAAACAAATAACCTGGATGTTGGGTTCTGAATGCTAAACTGAATGCTATCAAATCCCTTAATTCCTTTTCATGCTGATGCCTTGGCATGTCATGCTATGTAATGCTTATGCAGCATTATTTTATCTCATTTTATCATTATGTAATGCTTTATAGCCTTTAAAATGGTTTCCTATGCAATATGCTTCAATTTAAACAATTTCCTAGAAAATTTGACTTGAGCACGGGCGTGTGACTAAGGCACATGGGCGTGCAAGGCAAAGGCACACGGGCGTGTATGGAGACACACGAGGCTATGCGTTGGTCGTGCAGTCGACCGTGCAAGCTTATGGAATTTCTACGCATTTTATTGAAAAAATAAGCACACAACTATGTCTTTCAAGCACACAAAGGTGTCTCATTGCAGTTCAGCTGTGCACACTTCGTGCACACGGACGTGTCTCTGCAAAAACAAATGCACACGAGCATGCACCTACAGGCACACGAGCATGTGTCCTGTCCTGCTCTGCATCGATAACACCTGCCTGGAACATGCAAGATTCCACATCAAACTTCAACCAATCTAAAATTAATCACAAACATGCATTTCTATAACTTCAATAAATACACAACAAGCTCCAATTTCATCCATGACACACCACATCATAATCCACCATTAAAACATCCATTCTTTCACATATTCATACACATACATACACAATCATGTTTCTTGGGTGGAAATCATCATCTCAAGCAATTTCTTTTCATCATATCAAGACATAATCATTTCATATAACTCATAAGCATGTTAGAAACGTAACCAAACCATATCAAGCATCAAACACAAGCTCTTGCTATGGTTGCTGGAATCACTTTCTAACTAATTTCTCTCTTCTCTAGTTGGATTGGGAGCTACTGGATGCTGGATCTCAACCCTAGGATGAAGATTCTCTGAAAACAAAAGGAAAACTTTGGCTGAAAAGGGAGAAAAGTGGGTGAGGAAGCAATAAAAGCAACTTTCTCTCCCATTCTCTAAAGGTGCACGAGAGTGCACAAGAGAAAATGAAAACTCTTCATTTCCCATGCTACGCATGAAAGAAACCTCCCAAGGAGGATCATATGCAGGCCACACAGGCTCTGGAAACTTACTATCTCACCTCTAAACTCTTCTTACTCCCAATCTATTGCTATTTCTCATATCTAACCCACCAAATTCTACCATAAAGGGCATTTCTAATCCTGAGATGCTACAATATATATATATATATATATATATATATATGTATGATTGAAACTTGGGTAAGAACCCATTCAAGCCATATCCTACTCTCTAGCTATCTTGTGCTCCAAGCTTAGCTCCTTAACTCAACCTGTAAGAAAAGAAAACTAAAGGGGATGAGTGATAAGTCACTCAGTAAGTATATCTTATCTCTACCCTCGGGTAGGCTCTAAACTGATCTAATTCAACTAGTAAGCTGCTAAGCTAATGAAGTTGACTAAGTTCTTAATAGTCTAATAGCTTTTTATACTCTAGCTCTAGGTTTTTTTTTTTTTTTTTTTTTGACTTTTTATCTTTCTTACATGCATAGTCAAATAGATTTTGCTTAGCCTATAACTACTCTTACTACTAAACTGGTAGACTTAACTTGGTCTTCAACTAGTTAAGTAAGCTTTCTCTTCTATCTTAGTTCATCTTACTGCTTTTATTCTACTTCATACCTCGTCATAAGTACGTATATGAGTACACGTATATGACTTGGCATGAAAAGGTACGTAGTTAGAACTAGCTCACTTAGTTCTCTTCTCTTTCTGATATTTTATTATCCTCATTTCTTATCTGTGTTCTTAGATCTATAGTACTCTCGAATCTTTGAAGAGTTTAACTGAAATTTTTTCAGGTTTCTACTTATGATGTATATCGTGCAGCTATTTTCTATTTATAAATCATGATTTACTTTTCTCTTATCTTGCTATATGTGTTCTGATTCATAATTGTTTTGTTTCTCATCTATTATTTTATTATAGCTTATTCTGTAAACTTGCTTATTCTGTTATATATATGGTATTCTGTACATACTATATCTTTAGCATTTATATTTTTTTCTATATTGCTAGTTATCAGTTCGTTTGATAATTTCTCTGTTGATTTACTAATATACATTATAGTTTCTCTGTTCTACTTGCTCTTGTGCTATGTATGAAATGATATAAAGTATATTGAAATCAAGTCTAATGATATTGAAAATCATAGTTTACCCTTTGGGCTTGTTTACTAAGAACATTTTTCTAAAAACTAGTTTTCTAAAAATACTATTAGGATTCAAAGACCTTAAAACACTGAAAAACTAAATAAAATTATATCTAAAAACTCAATGTATCCGAAGATACCTATTGTGCTGTATAGATTGATGAATATAGGGATTCGACTCTTGACCATGTGAGTCATCAACTTTCTAACATTAGATCAATAGGTTGAAATTAGATAACTAATGCACAAGATTGTGTGGTTGACTTTGCTGCTTTGACCCTACATAGTTATTCTGTACGGTTGAGTTGGTGGTGTTGCTTTTGTGTTTCCCATACACACGGTCATGCATAATCCACGCATAATTGTATTGGTCCTAAAAGAATAATCAAATAACCTAGCACGGTTTGTTGTACGGTCTCATGTTTTGGTTGTCAAATAGTCATATACAGTCGTGCCAGAATGGCATACGGTCGTGTAAGACCTATAATCTACAAAAATGCAACACTTTTCCCTTCTTTCATGCAAGGGATTTTTTAGCTATTTAATCATATTTATCATCATCAAAACATCAAAGGTTCAACAACCTCCCCCTTTTTGATTGATGACAAAAATATGTGATTATTTATTAAAACTGATTATAAACTAAGTTTTAAGAAATACTCCCCCTCACTTTAAGCACTCCCCCTCACTTTAAGCTTTAATTAACTAGCATGTTAATGTTTAATTTTACTAAGAAAATATAACCCAAATATAAAAATTATTTTTCGAAAAAAGCATAAAAAAATGTAAAAACATGCAAGGTAAATTAATGTCCCTCAATAAAAGTTGTAAAAACCATCAAATGCAATACATGAAGGGGTTAAGAAACATTATGGTTCAGGCAACATCTGAGGCAATAGCTGGAGAGGTGACCGAATTGTCAAGGCTTCAGCTTTTAAGACATCCACTCGAGATTCAAATAGAGCAATCCAAGTTAAGACGTCATCCTTAAATGATCTTAATTCTTGTCAATGGTCCCGAATATCATGTGTAATCTGATCCATTTTCTCACATATATATTGAGTTAACTCGATGAGGATTTGAAGCTCTAACGTGGACTATGCTTCAGGGTCTGCTTCTACACGTGCCCGTCTTCCTCTACTATCACCCATCTCACCCACTGAAGGAGCAACAAAAGGTCCCACTGAAGGCTTGTGCTTGCTAACCAAAGCTGGTAATCACCACCCATTGGCGCCATACTTCTCAATTACCCGTATACAATAAAGTGCTTCGACATTAAACATATGCGATTCTTCGAAAGGGATTCAACATTTATTATACCCATCAAGTGTGATTCCCAACCTTTCAGCCATAAAAGTTATTATCATTCTAAAGTCAATAAGAACCTTTTCTTTATCATTGTTGGCTTGGATGTCATTAAACTTGTTTACAAGCCAATGAATAGTGTCCATTCTTCGACTGATTATGGCAGCATCCATACCGTCATGTCTTGAACACTTACGTTGTCGTTTGTGTTCGTGCGGGCATTAAGAGTATATATGACCATAGAGTGAAAAATCCTCTTGGCTAGATTATTCAATGCCAATGTCTTCATTTTCTATACTTTATAAAAACCAGAATCGTCTACCTGTGTGCACACAACTTGAGAACTCTGCTCATGTGTAAAGTCCAAAATACCCTCAACAACACATTAGAGCCACTCAACCAATTGCTTTACTGTAACAACCCAATCTCTATTTGCCAATTGAAAACTCATTATATGGTCTATTATAGTTCCACATGCATCTTTTTCGAGCGTCAAGGAATTATAAAATTCGTATACAAGGTTTTCATAGACATCATATTTTATATAAAACATTCTATTCAAGCAAACAACATTCACCAAATTTGATACTTTCATCAACAATCTAATCTCACGTAAAATTCCATTATCTAAACATCTACTAACATAAATTAGACGTTTCATTAATTTGGAGAGTGACACCTTTTGTTGCCAAGTGTAGCATTGAATTTCGAATAGGTTGCCTGACCTTGTCGTGGTTCGTGATGGACCAGATTGAGTGAAGAGCCTTATTCTTAGTAGCATGTTAGAGTTTGTTATGAAATAGGTTAAGGTGAGAGTGTTTGATTATGTTTGGTATGAAAATTAATCTCAAATCGTGAGAAAATGTGAGAGAAACTTGTAAAAACAAGTTTGAAAGCAAACGAATGCAAAAAATTTGATGAAGATTTAGGAGAAAAATGAGTGAAATCATAGCTAAGGTTTGCAATTTTACGTGAAAATGAAAAAATAAAATGAATCTGCTCATATAATCACGAGCGTACAACCATGTTGCTCGACTGCACAGTTGTGTGTTAGCCTTATTTCAGCGACGATCCCAATTCTGCATGATCATACATACAATAGTTGCATGGTTGTGTTTTTACAAAAAATTTGAAAAATTAATAAACTTTTAAAATGCATGCTCGTGTGGGTTTTTCATGTTATGCATGCAATTAACCACAAAATTTGAAAAGCTACGCACAGTCATGTAATAATTGGACACATGGTTATGTGTGTCATGCAAAGACACGCCTGTGTAAGTTTGTAACACACAGTCGTCTATGTCCAACATCACACAAACCTGTATTTTTCCAGAAAACTATATATTTTGAAAGATGCATACTCAAAATACCTCAAGTTATAAAACTTGGATATTTTGATCTAATAAGGTTTTGATATTTGAATTTGGGTGTCGATTGATGTCAACTGCAAAATTGCATTGATTCGATTTGAATTCACACTCACAACAAGCACATACAAACACATGTATCCAATCACTTGCATATCATCACTTGCATATATCCAATCACTTACATACAACCATTTACATATATATATGTGTGTGTGTGTGTGTGTGTGTGTGTGTGTGTGCAGTCACTTAATGAAAACATTTAACACTTACTATGCAAAATTAAGAGCTAAGTTGTTAGAAACTTACTTGACTTGAATCAATTATTCTAAGCTCTCTTCTTATATAAGAAAATTTTTCTTTGTTTAGAGTCTTGATAAAAATGTTAGTTAGTTGGTGGTTAGTATCAATAAATTCAAGTACAATATCAGTTTTGCTAACATGATCACATAAGAAATGATGCCTAATATCTATATGCTTATATCTAGAGTGCAATATTAGATTTCTTGAAAGTTGTATTGCACTAGTTTATCACAATAGATAGGTGTTCTTACTTTTTCAAAACCAAAATCTAAGAATTGTTGTTCCATCTAAAGAATTTGGCCACAGTAACTAGCTGTGAAAACATATTCAGCTTATATAGTAAAAGTTACAACCGAATTTCTTTTTTTCAAAAACCATGAAACTATCATGTTTCCTAAAAATTGGCATGTACCACTAGTGTTTTTAATAATCTATTTTGCATCCTCTGAAATCAATATTTAAAAAAAGCACACAATTCAAATATTAAGTTCTTAAGGTACAATAAGCCAACATTGGGGGTTCTTTTAAGATGTCTCAAGATTCGTTTTACTATGTAGCATCCCAGGTTAGAAAAACCCTTAGGAAAAGAGTTTTGGGGTTAGAAACGAGATTCAGAGAGAGATTGGAAGCCTAGTAAAGTTCACAGGTGAATTAGTAAGTTTTCAGAGCCTGTGTGGCTTTCGTATGAATCTTTTCAGAAGGATTCGATCATACGAATGCACGGAAAATGAGAAATACTCATTTTTCCTTGTGCACGCCCGTGCATGACATAGTATATAAGTGAGCCGAGAGAAAGTTTAGTTCTTTTCTCACCCACTTTGTATTTTCAGTATTTCTCTCTTCCATTTCAGTTCCTCCCAACCTTAGAGAGGAAATCCAGCAGCAAGTAGCTCCCGATCAAGCTAGAGAGCAAAAAGATTAGTTCAACAGATAGCTTTCTGAGGCAATGGCGAGAGGTAAGCATTCGTTTACTTCTCCTCGCATTTTCCCAGCATGTTTGATGAGTTGTGATGCTTGGATGAACTATGATGAGGATTCTTGTTGAGATGTTGATTTTTCCATTTTGATCCATGCATGCATGATTGAGCTTGTTCTAATGAGAGAAAGCTAATGCTTCCATGGTGAATTTGTGAATGTTTGATGCATGTTGCGTTTGAGACTTAAATTGTGTTATTTGAGGTGCTGGGAACATGTGTTTGAAGTGAATTTGTAATTGATGTTGATATGGCTGAGAATTTATGCATTTTCCGACAAGTGTTCTTGTTGAAGAACAAGACGCAAGACCGTGTGCCTATATGGCACGGCCGTGTGCCTTTGTTTTCCAGAACACACGCCCGTGTACACGTTGTGTGCACGGCTAGAATAGCAGACACACGCCCATGTGTCCTGAGGGACACGACCGTGTGCATGCATGTTTCAAGAATTTGCCCAGAAATTCCAGTAGCTTGCACGGTTGGACGCACGACCAGCACACGGTCCCATGCGTTTGGACACACGCCTGTGTGTCCATGACATGCATGCCCGTGTGTGAAGGCATGCACGCCTGTGTGCCTTGCCTACACGCCCGTGCATCCACAGTTTTCCAGAAAATGATTATTAATTGACTAATTAAGCATGCGAATTCAGAATAAAGGCTAAAATGCTTCAGATAAGCATAAGATAAGCATGAATTAAGTAATAGAGCTGCATATGCATACCATGGCATTACATGTAGCTTCAAATGGGATCAAGGGATCCGAATTCAGCAGTATATAGTATTCAGAACCTGATGTACAGGTAAGAGTATAGGGTGAACTCGAGGGGGCATCTGTGGGATTCATCTTTCTGACACCAGTCAGAATGTTTAGCAGCATTTCAGTTTCAGCCTTCTGACACCAATCAGATCATCCAGCAGTTATTATTCAACTTTCTAGCCAGTAGCTAGACTGTTCAACCCACTTGGCCAGGATACCGAATCCCTGTGTTCACCAAGTCTGATGAGCATAGCAGGTACCTTCGGGTACATTCAGATGTTCAGTTATTCAGATGCATGCATCATCAGTTATCCATCAGTATTTTCAGTTAGCATGACATGACATACACATCATGACATGAATAATATTGATATCAGTAAATGAATGAGATTCAGATAATCAGTTTCAGATTCCAGCAAGCACATAGATGTATGAATAGGGCCAAGGCTAGGTATGTTTGTGATTGTTTGTGCTTGTTGGGTTGGGGGAAGTAAGGAGCGCTTACTGGGTGATCTTTATCACTCATCCCCCTCATTCTTCCATCCTTTTCAGGTGTTCGTGCTGTCTCCGAGGAGCGGGTGGTTCAAGGCTTACGAGAGAGGGCCCACACCACGATCTCAATTTTGAGTTGTTAGATGTATCAGATGTATCCAGATTGTACAGAAACAGTTGTAACCATGTATAACAGCTAGTTTGGGCTCATTATGTATTTCAGTTATATATATATATATATGTATTCCGACTTCCGCGTTTTGCATTCAGTTGTGTAGTTTCAGAATTATATTTTAGTAGGATTTCCGTTGCCAATTCAGGCTCATTATGTATTTCAGATTACTAATAGAAGCTCCCCATATTATTCAGCAGCAGGGGTACTCGTGGCGGCGGGTCCTACAATTGTTGGTATCAGAGCATTTTTAAGTATGTGGTGCCTTTTTCTCTCCTTCGCAGCCATCGTCCAGACCCTCCTCACAGTACAGTCAGGTATTTATTTCCAGCTTTGATTGTGTTATGTGTTTCTAACTCTCAGTTTGTTGTGATGCTATAGATAGAGAGGAATATGTCCCTAGATGCATAAAGGAGACAGATTGTAGTTCATCCGCCCGTCCTATGAGTGTTAGTGATAGACGGTGATCTCAGAGTACCTCCCATGTGTCGATAAGACCATAACAATTGAGAGAAATGATTGGGGATGTAGTTAGAGAGAGCCTCCAACAAGCTGGAGTGGGTAATGTTCAAGAACCAGATAGAGTAACTCCTTCCCAGTATGAGAGTTATCAGATTCCGAGACGTAGAAGACAGTCTCAATCTCAGTATCAGTCACAGCCACAGTATCAGCCCCAATCACAGTATCAGCATCAGTATCAGTCTCAGCCTCAGTCAGTTAGAGAGAGACATCAGTATCCAGCAGGGTATTCAGAGTACAGTCAGGGTATGAGTACAGAGACAGCGGGTACTAGTTCTTCAGAGAGACTTCATCCGATCTACCATCTGCCAGGGTCGTTTCAGCCAGCTAAATTCAGTGGATCTAGAGATCCAGCAGTGGCAGAGGAATAGGTAGAATCAGTGGAGAGTGTCATGAGTCTCTTCACATTATCAGAGAGAGAGAAGGTCAGATATACGATGTTCCTTCTCAAAGGTGATGCCAAGGTTTAGTGGGGTCTAGCCAAGGCTTCCATCGATGAGCAACATCTGACTTGGGCAGGATTCAGACGACTTTTCGATGCTGAGTACAGGAGTATAGAGATGGTGTATGCCAAGGCCCAGGAGTTTATTGATTTGACTCAGGGGTCTAGTTTAGTTAAGGAGTACACCACCAGATTTAATGCTTTAGTGAGATTCGTCCCGAGTTTGGCAGGGAAAGAGATGGGCAGAGTTCAAAAATTCATTCATGGCTTGCATCCCTCAGTAGCTAAGGATATCCTGACAAGAGCAGATCCTCCCTAGAGATTCAATGATGCATTGGGGAGAGCACTCAAATCAGAGGCCAGTTTACAGAAGATGGGTGCCATGAGTAGGGCATCTGAGAGGGCAGAGGACAGAGATAAAGGTAAGAGGCCAATGTCAACTAAGAGATCAGCCCAAGGTTTTCAGAATCAGAGGCAGAGAGTGGCACCTCCGTTGCCTCAGTGTACCAGATGTGGCAGACGTCATTCTGGAGAGTGTTTAGCTGGCCAGATAGTTTGTTATTAGTGCCATCAACCGAGGCACATGTTGGAGCTGGTGGTGGGCTCAACAGAGGTGGTGTTGGCCAGTTCAGAGGTCGTGGAGGTCCACCCAAAGGTAGAGCAGATGTTTCCAGAGCTGGTGGTGTAGCACCTGATGGAGGTGTCAGTCCTTCCGGAGTAGGCAGAGGTAGAGGCAGAGCCAAAGCTTATGCTATTTGTTAGGAGCAGGCGGAGGCCATTCCCCATGCAGTAACCGGTCAGTTTCTTTATTTTGGTACTCCTTTATTTGAACTTGTTGATTATGGAGTCATACACAGCTTTGTAGCCTGGAGTGTAGTGGAGAGATTAGGGTTTGACTCTAGTATGGCCAGTAGGAGTATCCATGTAGAGATGCCAGATGGGGGATTTGTGTTGAGTGACAGAGTCCTCCTAGATCAGGAGGTAGAGATTATGGGTAGACAGATGATGATAGATTTGATTCTGCTAAATTTGGCAGATTTTGATATGATTTTAGGAATGGATTTCTTGGGGAGATACAGTGTAGAGATAGATTGTGGAAGGAAGAAAGTGAGATTTCACATAGGCCCTGATCAATTTATGTTTGGTGAGGGCAGAGTTGACAATCTGATGATCTCCAGTATTCAGGCGAGCAGGTTGATGAGACAGGGTTATGTTGAATACTTAGCCAATGTTATATGCAGCAGTTCAGTAGGCCCGAGTATCGAAGAGGTGTCAATAGTCAGAGATTTTCTAGATGTCTTTCCAGGGTTACCTCCAGACAGAGAGTTGGAGTTTAGTGTTGAGCTTCTTCTTGGTACGACTCCAATCTCTAAGGCTGCGAACTTGATAGCTCCAACTGAGCTTCAGGAGTTAAAGAAGTAGCTTCAGAAGTTGACAGATAAGAGATTTATCAGGCCTAGTTGTTCACCTTGGGGGGCTCCGATTGTATTTGTTAAAAAGAAAGATGGGTCGATGAGGATGTGTATCGACTATAGAGATCTGAACAGAGTGACAGTGAAGAATAAGTATCCCCTACCACGGATCAATGACTTATTCGATCAGTTGAGAGGTGCAGTTGTATTTTCCAAGATTGACTTGAGATCGGGTTATTATCAAGTCAGAGTGGCAGATAAAGATGTTCCCAAGACAGCTTTCAGGACCAGATATGGGCATTATGAGTTCGTGGTTATGCCATTTGTGTTAACTAATGCCCCAGCGATCTTTATGGATCTGATGAACCGAGTGTTTCATGGTTGCTTGGACTGGTTCGTGGTGGTCTTCATTGATGACATTCTGGTGTATTCCAGGAGTGTGACAGAGCATGAGGAGCATCTTAAATATGTGCTTCAGAGGTTGAGAGATAGACAGTTGTATGCCAAGTTCTCCAAGTGTGAGTTTTGGCTTGACCAAGTAGCATTTCTGGGTCATGTGGTGACAGCAGATGGCATTTCAGTGGATCCTAGTAAAGTGGAGGCTATATTGAGTTGGTCAAGGCCGAAGACAGTGAAAGAAGTCAGAAGCTTCCTTGGATTGGCAGGTTACTACAGGAGGTTTATTAAGGGATTCTCTAGCCTAGCGAGGCCTCTTACTGCCTTGACTAGGAAAGAGGTTCCATTTATTTGGTCAGATGAGTGTGAGGCACGTTTTCAGGAGCTTAAGCAGAGATTGACTAGT
>JAJEJH010000357.1:206067-222097 GCA_026122585.1 Anacardium occidentale | reverse complement strand
TGGAGTCAAGTGCAGCATCTATTCAGACCATAAGAGTCTGAAATATTTCTTCACCCAGAGAGAGCTTAATATAAGACAGAGGAGATGGTTAGAGCTGGTGAAAGATTATGACTGTGACATCAGATATCACCCAGGGAGAGCCAATGTAGTGGCTGATGCATTGAGCAGGCAAGTAGCCTTGTCCAGTCTTTCAGTTCAGACAGAGCTACAGTATGAGATTGCCAGAAAGCAGATTGAGATTGTGACTACAGGATTCTCTAGACTTCAGATCAGATCCTCACTGTTTGATGAGATCAGAGACAGTCAGATGTCAGATGAGTGGACTCAGAGTATGATTCAGAGGATGTCAGAGAGATCAGTGCCAGATTTTGAGTTCAGAGATGGGATCTTGAGATTCAGAGACAGAGTTTCTGTGCTATAGAGTTTAGAGTTGAGACAGAAAATTTTGTCAGAGATGCACAGTACGGTATATTCAGCGCACCCAAGCAGTACTAAGATGTATCAGGATCTCAAGAAGAGTTTCTGGTGGTCAAGCATTAAGAAAGACATAGCAGACTTCGTCTCCAGATGTCTGATATGTCAGCATGTTAAGGCAGAGCACCAGAGACCTTCAGGTTTACTCCATCATTTGAGTATTCCTGAGTGGAAATGGGAAGATATTTTGATGGACTTCATTTCGGGTCTTCCCAGAGTTCAGAGAGGATTTGATGGTATATGGGTGATTGTGGACAGACTTAGTAAGTCAGCTCATTTCCTGCCAGTCAGACAGGGCATGTCTACAGATCAGTTGGGGAGATTGTATGTTAGAGAGGTGGTCAGACTTCATGGTGTTCCCAGGACCATAGTATTAGATAAAGACTCCAGATTCCTGTCAGCTTTCTGGAGATCATTATAGAGAGCCTTAGGGACCAGATTGCAGTTCAGTTTAGCATATCATCCTTAGACAGATGGCCAGACAGAGAGAGTTAATAAGATTCTGGAGGATATGCTTAGAGCTTGTTGTATGGACTTCCAGACCGATTGGGCAGAGTTGATTCCCTTCATGGAGTTTGCTTATAATAACAGTTATCAGGCGACTATTCAGATGGCTCCATTTAAGGCGTTATATGATCGGAAGTGTAGATCTCCTCTTCATTGGGATGAGATTGAAGGGAGAGATTCTCTGGAGACAGTTGTGGGTCCAGAGATAGTTCAGGGGATGATTAAACAAATCAAGATCATCAGACAGAGAATGAGACAGGCCTAGGATCGACAGAAGAGCTATGCAGATTTGAGACGCAGAGAGATTGAATTTTCAGCAAGCGATAGAGTGTTTCTGAGAGTTGCTCTGTACAAGCACGTTCTCAGATTCGGTAGAAAGGGGAAGTTGGCCCCTAGATTTATTGGTCCCTATGAGATACTTGAGAGAGTGGGGACAGTTGCCTATAGATTGGCGTTGCCAGCTAGCATGGACAGGATTCACATTGTCTTCCATGTATCTCAGTTGAGGAAGTATGTGGGGGATCCTTCTCATGTGCTTCAGTTTTCAGAGATTGAGTTGGCAGATGATTTGAGTTACCTAGAGCTGCCAGTGCAGATTTTGGACTAGAAGGTCAGAGTTCTTAGAAACAAGCAGGTTAGAAAAGCCCTTAGGGAAAGAGTTTTGGGGTTAGAAACGAGATTCAGAGAGAGATTAGGAGCCTAGTAAAGTTTAGAGGTGAATTAGTAAGTTTTCAGAGCTTGTGTGGCTTTCGTATGAAACTTTTCGGAAGGATTCGATCATACAAATGCGCGGGAAATGAGAAATACTCATTTTCCCTTGTGCACGCCCGTGCATGGCATAGTATATACATGAGCCGAGAGAAAGTTTAGTTCTTTTCTCACCCACTTTGCATTTTCAACATTTCTCTCTTCCATTTCAGTTCCTCCCAACCTTAGAGAGGAAATCCAGTAGCAAGTAGCTCCCGATCAAGCTAGAGAGCAAAGAGATTAGTTCGAAAGATAGCTTTCTAAGGCAATGGCGAGAGGTAAGCGTTCGTTTACTTCTCCTCGCATTTTCCCAGCATGTTTGATGAGTTGTGATGCTTGGATGAACTTCATGCATGTTTAGATGATGAGGATTCTTGTTGAGATGTTGATTTTGCCATTTTGATCCATGCATGCATGATTGAGCTTGTTCTAGTGAGAGAAAGCTAATGCTTCCATGGTGAATTTGTGAATGCTTGATGCATGTTGCGTTTGAGACTTATATTGTGTTATTTGAGGTGCTGGGAATATGTGTTTGAAGTGAATTTGTAATTGATGTTGATATGGTTGAGAATTTGTGCATTTTCTGGCAAGTATTCTTGTTGAAGAACAAGACGCACGACCGTGTGCCTACATGGCACGGTCGTGTGCCTTTGTTTTCCAGAACACACGCCCGTGTGCACGTTGTGTGCATGGCCAGAATAGCAGACACATGTCATGTGTCCTGAGGGACACGGCCGTGCGCATGCATGTTTCAAGAATTTGCCCAGAAATTCCAGTGGCTTGCACGGTTGGACGCACGACCAGCACACGGTCCCGTGCGTCTGGACACACGCCTGTGTGTCCATGACATGCATGCCCGTGTGTGAAGGCATGCACGCCCGTGTGCCTTGCCTACACGCTCGTGCATCCACAGTTTTCTAGAAAATGATTATTAATTGACTAATTAAGCATGCGAATTCAGAATAAAGGCTAAAATGCTTCAGATAAGCATGAATTCAGTAATAAAGCTGCATATGCATACCATGGCATTACATGTAGCTTTAGACGGGATCAAGGGATCCGAATTCAGCAGTATGTAGTATTCAGAACCTGATGTACGGGTAAGAGTATAGGGTGAACTCGAGGGGGCATTTGTGGGATTCAGCTTTCTGACACCAGTCAGAATGTTCAACAGCATTTCAGTTTCAGCCTTCTGACACCAGTCAGATCGTCCAGTAGTTATTATTCAACTTTCTAGCCAATAGCTAAACTGTTCAGCCCACTTGGTCAGGATGTCGAATCCCTATGTTCACCAAGTCTGATCAACACAATAGGTACTTTCGGGTACATTCAGGTGTTCAGTTATTCAGATGCATGCATCATCAGTTATCCATCAGTATTTTCAGTTAGCATGGCATGACATACACATCATGACATGAATAATATTGATATCAGTTTCAGATTCCAACAAGCGCATAGATGTATGAATAGGGCCGAGGCCAGGTATATTTGTGATTGTTTGTGCTTGTTGGGTTGGGGGAAGTAAGGAGCGCTTACTGGGTGATCTTTATCACTCATCCCCTTCCTTCTTCCATCCTTTTCAGGTGTTCGTGCTGTCTCTGAGAAGCGGGTGGTTCGAGGCTTGTGGGAGAGGGCCCAGACCACGATCTCAGTTTTGAGTTGTACTTTACAGTTTTGGGACCTGACGGGTCATATTGTACATGCTTCAGTTTTAAGATGTATCCAGATTGTACAGAAACAGTTGTAACCATGTATAACAGCCAGTTTGGGCTCATTATGTATTTCAGTTATATATATATATGTATTCCAGTTTCCGCGTTTTACATTCAATTGTGTAGTTTCAGAATTGTATTTTAGTAGGATTCCCGTTGCCAGTTTGGGCTCATTATGTATTTCAGATTATTAATAGAAGCTTCCCATATTATTCAGCAACAGGGGTACTCGTGGCGGCGGGTCCTACATACTACTTTGAAATGTGACTCCTTAGGATTTGCTTGAAATATAGCACATATGCATGCACTAAATAGAATATTAGGCATAGATGCAGTTAAATATAATAATGCACCTATCATGCTTCTATATGTTTTTGCATCAATGCTTTTACCTCATTCATATTTGTCGATCTTTATTGAAGTGCTCTTTAGTGTTGATTACTCTTTGGCCTCATGCATATTGAACTTCTTGATGAGATCTTAGGTGTACTTTGATTGATTGAGTAAGATTCCATCCTTCATTTATTTGATTTGCAACCCAAGGAAATAGTTTAATTATCTCATCATGCTCATCTCTGTAATAGCCCGAGGTTACAATAGTCTTTTAGGCTTTTGATCGGGGTTAGAAGAGAAATTTTATAGCTTGAGATTAGCCTTAGTGAGTTCTGGGGGTAGAATAGTCTTTTCAGAAAGGTTTTATATGGGTTGTGCTTATCAAACGCCCGTGTGTATGCCTTGTGTGAAGAGCACGATCGTGTGCCTTAGTGGTACATGACCGTATGTCTTCCTTGGGTCGCATAACTATATAAAGAGAGATTTTCCATTTCAGCCAGCTTACCCAATCTCTTTTTCTTTCTTCCCAATGAGCTCTAGCCATTTTCAAAGGTAGAAGCCAACTTTAGCAACTAATCCGGCTAGGATTTAGTCAGAGATAGTAAGATAACAGATTTTAGCAGCTTCTAGTAAGTGTTTCCTTACCTCTTTCTTGTTTCTTAGCATGTTAATCCCTGAATGAGTTTATTTAGTGATTTAGCATATTTTTTTGAGATGTTGAGATTATGATTGAAGTGTGTGGTTGCTTCTTTGTGTACTAGAATAAGTTATTTTTAGAGAGATTTTGTGATTGGGAGAGTTTGGCTGGGTTTTTAGGTTTTTCTTGGCATATTATTGTTGAGGTATAGTAGACACACGCCTGTGTACTTGTGGGTGCATGCCTGTGTAGTCCCATTTCAGTGGTAACACGCCCCTGCATGGTGGTCATGCATACTTGGACAAGTTGAACACACACCCGTGTTAGTGGTGAACACACCCGTGTACTCACTCATAATTCTACAAGCCTGTGTATGCATAACACAAGAGTGTTGTGTGTGTTGTTGCATGCCCATGTATGTAGGGACATGACTGTGTGTCTCTTTTCACATGCCCTTGTGTCATAAAACACACACCCGTGCAATAGGCCTTTTTAGCAGTATTGTTTCCAGAAGCTAGCACGCCTTAGCACATGCCCTGTGCATGGTCTCGTATATCCCCCTACATACCCGTATGTCTTCTTGCACACGCTCGTGCACTTAGTCAAAGCAATAGAACAATGTAAATAAAAGCAAAAAACATAAAGAAGAAAGAAAAGAAAAGAAAGAAAGAAGAAAAGATAAAATGTTTTCCAAAATCACACTTCAATCTCACGATAGTACAAGAACTTATCAATAGACTAAAACAGCATAATCTATTGTAGGTTACGATTAGAAAACAAAAATAAAAATAGAAACAGAAAAACAAAGACTAAGCTAGCAATAGTATAATAGAATGTGAAACTTGTTAATAAGTTACAAAAACAACATAACAATAAAAATACATAGAACTATAAGCTTTAGTAAGAAACACAGAATAGAACAGTAATAACTGATTCAAAAAGATAAATTATAATCAAAGAGAGAAAAGAATTAATAAGATAACATGCATGACTAGCATCATTCAGCATAGCGTGCTAAACAGCGTTTTCAGAAAAGGGATTAAGTAATCTATTTGCATCAGTTTTCAGCATTAAGGCCCGATGTTCGGGTTAGTGAGTAAGGGTGAATTCGAGGGGGCATCTGTAGGATTTCAGCTTTCTAACTTCGGTCAGATTGGTTAGATTTCAGCTTACTAGTCCAAGGACTAGCGTGGTAGGACATTTCAGCTTACTGGCTCTTCACTAGTATGGTTCAGCCTACATACCCAGGAAGCTGAATCCCTGCATTCATCAGTCTGGTCAGTATAGCAGATATCTTCGGATACACAAAGATTTAGAAACAGTTTTATTCAGCTTTTCAGTGTTTTGGATCTTCAGATCCTTATAAAATTTTAATAAAAGATTTTCAGTAAACAGGCCCAAGGGCAAATAGCATGATTTCAGCATACCATGATACATATTGCATTTCATGGAAAAGTATACAAATAGTAAGACCAGAAACATGTAAGATAAGAAATAAAAGAAAGATTAAGTTGTACGATACACGTCATAATTAAAAAAATAAAAGAGTACAGCTATTCCTAAGAGAACTCAAGAGTACTCTAGGTCTCAAAAATTTATGAGAAAAGCAAGAAGAATAATAAATGTTAAAAGAAGATCAAAAGAAGCTTTTAGGCTATCAGGAACTTAGTTAAGTTCATTTAGATAACAGTTAGCCAGTCAGTCAGTAGCAGCAACTTCGTCTAGAGCTTACTTGAGGGTAAAGGTAAGAGATGCTTACTGAGTGATTTGTCACTTATCCCCCTTAGTTTCCTTTCTTGTAGGTTTGTGTTTTGGGGAGTTAAGCTTAGAGCACGAGATGGCTAATGTGTGGGATATGGCTTAAGCGGGTTTTCACCCGAGTTTTTAGTTCACATATGTATATGTATATATGTTTAGTTTTCAACAGATAACATGTTTATGGCTCGCATGCTTTGTATTGCTCATGCATACGGGATGTATAATATCTTCTATGTTTTCAGATATTATTATTATTATATAGTAAATATAAGTTTTATTTCAAGATACTGTACAGTGGGTTTTAGTTTCCCATCACAGATTTCTAACAGCTTTCACATATATTCAATAAGCAATCAGAATAGGGACCTACTGCTATATATTAAAGATATATTTCGGTTAAAAAAAATTAATCTATAGTAATATATAGTAACGGGTCACTACAATCACAAACTCTTCCTACATCATCTTAGAAAACTCTCTACATAAAGACTCATTAATAGCATTAAAGATGATGTCATCAATATAAATTTGAGCTACTAAGATATCTTGCTTATACCTTTTAATAAATAAGGTGGTATCCACCTTACCTTTCGAAAAACCATTTTCAATAAAAAATAAACTTAATCTTTCATACCAAGCTCTAAGAGCTTGTTTTACATATACCTCCTCTTGGATGAAATCATTTAAAAAAGAACTTTTAACATCCATTTGAAAATTTTTAAAATTTAAATGACGTGCATAAGCAAGCAATATCCTAATTACCTCTAACCTAGTAACGAGAGCATATATTTCATCAAAGTCTATACCTTCCTCTTGAGAGTAGCCTTGGGCAACTAGTCTAGTCTTGTTTCTTGTAACAATTTCGGATTCATCCACCTTGTTTCGATATACCTATTTTGTGCTGATGGTGGGATGATTTGTTGGCCTAGGAACTAATTCCCATACTTGGTTCCTCTCAAATTGATTCAATTCTTTTTATATGGCTGACACCCAACTTTCATCATTCAAGGCTTCATCCATCCTTTTAGGTTCCATTTATGACTAGAAAGCCACAAACTCATAAGTATTCTTGATTAAAGCTCTTATCCTTACCCCTTAAGATGGGTCACCAATGATCTCTTCCCTTTTGACTTCATCTTTAACTCTTGGGAAAGAGATCTCTTTTTACACTTCTTGTGGTTGCACAAGTATGTAATCTTGGGGTGCTTCCTCAATTTGAGCCTTTTTTTCTCTTAGATCATTTAGCTTGAGATCTTCCATAAGCTCTACCACGTGATCATCATATGATCTATCTACACACTTAGAAGAAAACTTATCAAATAACATATGTATAGATTCTTTAAAGAACTGTCCTTTTATTGAAGACTATATATGTTTTGGAGGTGGAAGAATATCCTAGGAAAATCGCTTCATCTGATTTAGCATCAAATTTTTCTAAGTTATCTTTTCCATTATTGAGTTCAAAATATTTGCAAACAAATAGATAAATTTATGCAATATTAGACTTTTTCCCTTTAAGCAATTTATAAAGTGTTTTCTTGAGAATTGGCTTAATCATAACCCTATTAATGATGTAACATGATGTATTTATGGCTTTTTCCCAAAAAGACTTAAGCAAATCATGTTCACACAACATGGTCCTTGCCATTTTAACTAAAGTTCTATTTCTTCTCTCAATAACTCCATTTTGTTTAGGTGTCTTAGAGGCTGAAAATTATGTTCAATGTCATGTTCATATTCATGTTCATTATAATATGATTCAAAATCTAAGTTTTCAAATTTCTTTCCATGATCACTTCTAATGCAAGTAATTGCATAACTAACTTAGTTTTGCAATTTCCTAATGAATGACATAAACATCTTAAAAGCATCATTCTTATGTGCAAGCAACAAAACCCATGTAAATCTTGAAAAATCATCCACTATCACAAAACAATAACGTTTTCCTCCTAAACTTACAGTTCTAGAGGGTCTACACAAGTCCATATGCAACAATTGAAGTGGTTTAGATGTAGAAACACGGTTTTTACTTTTAAAACTTGTTCTAGTTTGTTTTCCTAATGCACATACATCACAAATTCCATCCTTCTTGAAAACTAGTTTTGGTAAACCTTTAACCAAATCTCTTTTTGACAATTTTTTCAATATATCAATGCTTACATGACCTAGCCTTCTATGCCACAGCCACATGTCTTCCTCCTTGGTTGACATAAGACATAAATCATTTGATGTAATGTTATGCAAATCAATTATATACACATTTGAATGCCTATGTCCTATGAATGCAATATTGTTAGTACTAGTATTAATCATCTCACAACATAAGGCATGAAAACACACTTTGACCCAATTGGCTAATGCTTAGCAAATTATGTTTAAGGCCTTCAACATATAATATATCATTGATAGTAAGAGTTGAGTTACCTATGAAGCCGATTCTAACAACCTTTCCTTTTGAATTATTCCAAAGTTTATGCTTCCTCTAGCCTTTTTCCTTTAAAGATATAAAAAGGTACTTGTTCCCAGTCATGTGTCTTGAGCATCCATTATCCAAGTACCAGTTGCTTGATTTCTTGTTTTTGACCTCTAAACAAACCTATACAAGAAAAACATTTAAGTCTTTTTTGGTACCCAAATAGTTTTGGGTCTAGAGAGGTTAGTCTTGATTGCTCTTTAGGAACCCAAACCCTTTTTATCTTACAAGGTTTGTCATTCCTAATTGGATATTTCCTAACAGTGTGTCCTATATAAGAACAATATTTACATTTCATTTCAAATTCTTGTGGTTTCCTTAAAGATTTATAAATGTTTGCAAAAGGATTTCCTTCATTGTATCCTAATATTTCTTTGTTTAATCCACTTCTTTGAGTTGCAAGCATCTCATCCAATCTTTTGGAACATATTTTGAATTTCTCTAGGATTTCATTTGAACTACTTAGTTTAGCTCTTATTTCATCATTTGTTTTCTTAAGTAACTCTAAATCATTTTTAACCTCGATTTTCTTGTCAAATGCCTTTCTTAATTCAATTTTGGTTTCATCATGTTCATTTACAGCCTTTTTTAAACTCAACTTCAAATTTGCCATTTCTTTCTTTAATACTTTATTCTTAGAACTAATATTTTTGAATTCTACTAATAATGAATCAAAAGCATATTATAGTTCATTATAAGAGCATGAATTAGATTCACATACCTTTTCATCCTCTGAATCATTTTTGACCATAAAACATAGGTTGGCCTTTTCTTCTTCTTCATCGATATCATCACTCGAATCATTATTGCCACTCCAGGTGGCTGCAAATGCTTTCTTCTTGAACTTTTTATCTGTCTTCTCCTTTTTCTTTTTCTTCAACATTAGACAATCTTGTCTAATATGTCCTGGTTTTTTACATTTAAAAACATTGACATCCTTGTCATTATTTTCTTTATCTTTCCCTTTCAACTTGAAATTGATTCTCCCCTTCATTCTCTTATTCTTTGATAGGAATTTACCAAACCTTCTTATTAGCAAACTAATATCCTTTTCATCCATGAAGAACTCGTCTTCTTCCTCTTTCATTGCCTTTAAGGCAATACTCTTAGCATTTTTGTTTTTTTCCTCTTTTAGTTTCCTCTTCATTTCAAAAGTGAGTAGGCTTCCAATTAATTCATCCATTCCCATCTTAATTAAATCCTTGGACTCCTCTATAGTAGTCACCTTTATGGTCCAAGATTTCGATAAGGATCTCAGCGCCTTCTTAACTAGTTCTACATTTTCGAACCTCTTCTCCAATCTTTTTAGATCGTTTACAAGGTTTGAAATCATTTGTACATGTCAGTTATGCTCTCATCGGTCTTTATTTTGAATAGCTCAACTCTTGAAATAGTAACTTAATTTTGGATTCCTTTACTAGGCTTATCCTTTCATGTGTGGTTTGGAGGATTGTCCACACTTCTTTTGCTAATTCATATGCTAAAACCCTGTTTAATTCTGTGGAATCTAGAGCATAAAACAAGATATTAATAGCTTTGACATTTAAACTTAAAAACTTTTCATCTTCATCAGTATATTCACTTTTATCTTTAGGTAATTTTGTCCTAGGATTTATAGGAACAAAACACCATGTTCTATAATTTTCTATCATTTGAAATCTATTGATCTAATATGTAATCTCATCCTAATTTTCCACTGAGTGTAATTTACTCCACAAAACAATGGTGGTCTAGTTATACCTTAACCTTTACTGAAAACAAGTGTAAAAGTACTAGCCATTCTCTTTTGAATTTTTTACTCTAAAATCGTTAGATTTTTTTTTAAAGTTTGTTAGAGACCCACTTTGATACCAATTGAAATATCTTAATGGCTAGGGAAATAATTCTAGAGAGGGGGTGAATAGGATTATTTAAAATTTTTAAACATAGTTAACACACTAAAAATAATACAAAGTAATCACAATAATAAAATAGAGAAGGATTAAAGAGTGCTCAACCAATTTAAAGAGGTTTGGAGCTTTAAACACAAGTCTACTATGTCCTCTTCTTCAATCAGAACCCGATTAAAGTTCCACTATCTTCTAAATACCAAAGATATAATAGTTTTTTCAATAAGGGAGTTTTTCCCTTCTTACAGATGATATAATAGTTGAGATTGGTGTAAAATTTGCCTCTAAATAGGTTGAAAATACACAGTATAATACAACTCTCTTAAATATCAATATTTATGAGCTTAGAAGAGGATGTTGGTGAGTAATAGGAAAAGAAGAATAGCTTGATTGTATATTCTATTTTTCTAACCTTTTTCTCTTCAAAATGGTCTCCTTTTATACTTGATTTATTGCTTGAAGAGGTAAGAAGTCGTTTGCTTAATTTTCTATCAGTTGGAGTGGTTGAAAAAGCTGGTTTTGTAATAAATTTTCTAGATGCACGGTCGTGCTTGCTACATTTATGATCTCGAATAGACTCCTAACGGTTGAATTAAGTATACTTGCCAATATTGCATGGTCGTGTGCCTATGAAGCATGTGTCTTTAGGATCTTTGCTTGGAATTCTAGAAGCACACACGTTTTTGGTGCACAGATAATATACCAGTATCACGAGCGATATTATGCTTTAACACGGTCATGTGCCAACTTTGTATGATCATGTGTCAACTGTAAGCCTTTAAACCTTTATACATGATCACCCTTGCATGACTCTTTTGGTAGTGCTCTTCATATAATATCACACACAGTCGTGTGGATATTTCAGGCACAGTTGTGCATTGACTGTTATCTTTTGACTTCATGCACGACTGTATTACACAACTTAATGTCCTGTGCTCTTCATGAACCTTACATGCATGGTCGTGTGCTAACATTATGCACAACTGTGCGTTTCATGTGGTTGAATATTTTCCATTGACTCAACACGCTTACTGTCACATGATTGAGGTGCCCGAGCTTCTTCAACACATATAGTAGCACGATCATGTATCAAAGTGTGACACGATTGTGTGGTTGACTTTGTTACTTTCACCTTACATTGTTATTCTGCACAGTTGAGTTGGTGGTGTCGTGTCTATGTGTAGCATCCCAGGTTAGAAAAGCCCTTAGGGGTAGAGTTTTGGGATTAAAAATAGAATTAAGAAAGTTATTAGGGGTCTAGAAGAGTTCAGGGGTGAGTTAGTAGTTTTTCAGAGCTGTGTAGCCTTTGTATGATATCTTTAGAGAGGTTTCAATCATTCGAAATGCGGGAAATGAATCATATTCATTTTCCCTAGTGCACTCCCGTGCACCCTGCCCTGCACGCCCGTGCAGGCGGGATTAAGAGAGAGAGACGGGAGATTAGTTTCATTTCTCACCTATTTTAGTATTCTTCTTCTCCATTTCAGCAGCTCCTAGCCCTAGACACGAGGTCTAGCTTCCAGCAGCTCCCAATCCAGTAAGAGAGCAGAGAGATTAGCTTGGATTAGAGTTTTCCAGCAGCCATGTCAAGAAGTAAGTGTTTCTTACTTCTTTCGTGCGTTCCCAGCTTGCTTTGATGTTTGATGATGCTTGGAAATGTGTGTTTGCATTTCCAGCTTGTTTGGTTGGTTATATTTGATGAATATTATGATTGAGATGCTTATTTTCCACCCAAGAACATGCTTGTTTGCTTTTGTGTGTGTGTTGCGAGGGAAAGCTTGGCTTTCCATGGTGGATTCAGTAGAATTGGATGGATGATGAAATTGAAGTGATTTGTTAGCTTATAGAAGTGCCTTGAATGCATGTTTGAATTTAATTTCAGTTTGGATGTGGATTAGTTAGCTTCCTGCATTTTCCAGGGGAGTTCTGCTGCTGCAAACCCAGGTGCACGCCTGTGTCCGCAGACACATGCCCGTGTACCTGTGTTCTGCGAGCGTATGCCCATGTGCACGATGGGCACACGACCGTGTGTCCGCTCTATGCACGAAAAGGTCAGTTTTCTCTAGAAGTTTGCACGGTCAGGTACACGACCGAGGCACGGTCCCGTGTGTCTGGGCACACGCCCGTGTGCCCTTGCCCAGCACGGTCGTGTGTGCGCTTGCACGACCGTGTGTCTCCTTTGCACGACCGTGTGTCAGCTTACTTCTGCAGAATATTTAGAAATTGATTGATAACGGCTTGGTTATTTATCCAGAACTTAATAATCACCAGATAAGCCAGAACTCAGATAAGAAATGATGCATATGCATATATAGCATAGCATGTAGCTTGAAAGAGGATCCAGGGATCCAAATTCAGTAGTTTTCAACATTCAGAACCTGATATACGGGTGACAGTTTTGGGTGAACTCGAGGGGGCATCTGTGGGACCCAGCTTTCTAACACCAGTCAGACTGCTCAGCACAGTTTTTAGCTTTCTAGCCAGTAGCTAGAATGTTCAGCCCACTTGGCCAGAATGTCGAATCCCTGTATTCATCAACCTGATCAGCACAGTAGGTACCTTCGGGTATATATAAAGTTTCGCATGCATGCAAATTCAGATTTCAGTCATCATGACATGTCATTCAGTTCAGAATATGATTAATAATCAGAATCAGACAAACAATTTATCAGTTTCAGCGCCAGCAGGCGACTAGATGTATGAATAGGGCCGAGGCCAGGTATGTTTGCAGTGTTTGTTGCTTGCTTAGATTGAGGGAAGTAAGGAATGCTTACTGGGTGATCTTTATCACTTATCACGTTCCTTCTTCATACCTTTTTAGGTTTTGTTGCTGCTGGCGAGGAGAGGGTGGACTGAGGCTTGCGAGAAGGGACCCCACACACACAGTTTCAGTTGTATTTTCTTTCAGTTTTGGACCTATGAGGTCTTGTATATGTTGTAAATGTACTCAGATGTAAAGAACGATGTACAGAAACGTTTATATGTATGAAAAGCCAGCTTGGGCTCATTGTACATTTCAGTTCAGTTTCAGCTTCCACATGCAATGTAATTTAGCAGCAGGTTCTTTTTCGTAGGATTCCCGTCGTGGGTACCCAATTTCCAGTTTTTTAAATAAAAGAACAGTATATCTCAGCAGTATGGGTACTCGTGGCAGCGGGTCCTACATTGTTGGTATCAGAGCGTTTCTTTGTGCCATTTTCAGTAGATATTCGAGTTGTAAGTGTGTGGTGTTTGTTTTCTCTCCTTCGCAGCCATCGTCCAGACCCTCATCACACCACAGTCAGGTATTTCTTTTCCAGCTTTGATGTGATTTATGTTTCTAACCCCTGTTTGCTTGTGATGTTATAGATAGAGAGGAATATGTGCCTAGATACATAGATGAGGCCAGTAGTAGTCCCCCTGTCTGTCCTATGAGTGTGAGTGATAGGCGGCGATCTCAGAGTGCCTCCCATGTGTCCATCAGGCCAGATCAACTTAGAGAAATGATTGGGAAAGTGGTCAGAGAGAGTTTACAGCAGGCTGGTGTGAGTAATGTGCAAGAGCCAGCTATAGTTAATCCCCCACAGTATGAGACCTACCAATCTTCAAGAAGAAGACCAACACAAACACAGTCTCAGCCTCAGCCACGGTATTACTCAGTGCCTCAATCAGTCAGAGAGGGTTATCAGTTTCAGCCTCAGCCAGTCAGAGAGGGGTATTAGTATCCATTTAGGTTTACAGAGTACAGTCAGGCCATGAGTACAGAGATAACTGGCACTGGTTCATCAGAGAGGCTACATCTCATCTATCATCTGCCAGGGTCTTTCTAGCCATCTAGATTCAGTGGGTCCAGAGATCCAGCGGTGGCAGAGGAGTGGATAGAGTCCGTGGAGAGTGTGACGGGACTTTATACACTGTCTGAGCAGGAGAAAGTGAGATATGTTGTATTTCTCCTGTGTGGCAATACCAAGGTTTAGTGGGGCCTGGCTAAGGCTACCATCAGTGAGGAGTAGATGACCTGGGTAGAGTTCAAACAGCTGTTTGATGCTGAGTATTGGGGCTCTGAGATGATGTATGCCAAGGCCCAGGAGTTCATTGATCTGACTCAGGGGTCCAGCTCAGTTAAGGAATATGCCACAAAGTTCAATGCATTGGCAAGGTTTGTTCCTAGTTTGGCGAGGACCGAGATGGGGCGTGTGCAGAAGTTTATCCATGGTTTGCATCCTGCAATAGCCAAGGATGTCATGACTGAAGCAGAGCCTCCCCAGCGGTTCAGTGATGCTTTGGGGAGAGCCCTCAGATTAGAGGCTGGTCTTCAGAGGATGGGCACCTTGAGCAGAGAGCAGAGGACAGATGACAGAGATAAGGGTAAGAGGCCAATGTCGACCAAGAGATCAGCCAGGGGAGTTCAAAGACAGAGGACTACACCACAATTTTCCCTGCCACAGTGTATTTGGTGTGGCAAACGTCTTTCAGGTGAGTGCCTTGCTGGCCAGATTGTGTGTTACTTGTGCCGTCAGCCAGGGCACAGGATGGCAGAATGCCCAGCCAGGGGTAGAGTTGGTGTTGGGCCCAGCAGAGGTGGTGGTGGTCAGTATAGAGGCAGAGGAGGTCCACCTAGAGGCGGCGCTAGTACAGAGAGAGAGGGAGTTGAGGTTCCTAGACCCGGAGTTGGAGCACCTGGAGAAGGTACTGGTACTTCAGGAGGTGGTGGCGGCAGAGCTAGAATATATGTTGTCTGCCAGGAGCAGGCTGATGTCATACCCCATGCAGTTACCGGTCAGATTCTTTATCTTGGTACTCTTTTATTTATATTGGTTAATTGCGGAGCCACACACAACTTCATATCCAGGGGAGTAATGGAGAGATTAGAGGTTGACCCTAGTATGGCCGATAGGAGTATCCTAATTGAGATGCCAGATGGGGATTATATGGTGAGTGATAGAGTCCTCATAGACCAGCAGATAGAGGTTATGGGTAGGCCTATGATTATTGATCTGATTCTGCTAGAGTTAGCAGATTTTGACATTATCTTGGGGATGGATTTCTTAGGGAAATATGATGCAGAGATAGACTGTGGAAGGAAGAAGGTGAGATTCCACATAGGCTCTGATTGCTTTATGTTTGGTGAGGGCAGAGTAGAGAGTATGATGATCTCGTGCATCCAGACGAGTAGATTGATGAGGCAAGGTTGTGTAGAGTACTTGGCCAATGTCGTATGCAGCAGTTCAGTGGGGCCAATATCGAGGAGGTGCCGATTGTCAGAGATTTCAGAGACGTCTTCCCAAATGAGTTACCAGGGCTACCTCTAGACAGGGAGTTGGAGTTCAGTGTCGAGCTTCTCCCTGGTACGGCTTTAATTTCCAAGGCTCCGTACCGAATGGCTCCAGCTGAGCTCCAGGAGTTGAAGAAGCAATTGCAAGAGTTGGTGGATAAGAAATTCATCTGACCAAGCTGTTCACCGTGGGGAGCTAAATAGGGTAACGGTGAAAAATAAGTATCTCCTGTCGAGGATTGATGA
>JAJEJH010000357.1:121953-190112 GCA_026122585.1 Anacardium occidentale | reverse complement strand
GACATAACAAACTTTGTTTCCAGATGTCTGATATGTCAGCAGGTTAAGGCAGAGCACCAGAGACCCTCAGGTTTACTTCATCCCTTGAGTATTCTTGAGTGGAAATGGGATGACATTTCCATGGATTTCATTTCTGGTCTTCCCAGAGTGTAGAAAGGGTATGATGGCATATAGGTGATAGTAGATAGACTCAGCAAGTCAGCTTATTTTCTACCAGTCCGACAGGGTATGTCTACAGATCAGTTGGGGAGACTGTATATCAGAGAGGTAGTCAGACTTCATGGTGTTCCCAAGACCATAGTTTCAGACAGAGACTCCAAATTTCTGTCAGCTTTCTGGAGATCATTGCAGAGAGCCTTGGGGACCAGATTGCAGTTCAGTTCAGCATATCACCCTCAGACAGATGGCCAGACAGAGAGGGTAAATAAGATATTGGAGGATGTGCTGAGAGCTTGTTGTATGGACTTCCAGACCGATTGGACAGAGTTGATTCCTCTCATGGAGTTTACGTATAATAACAGTTATCAGGTGACTATCCAGATGGCTCCGTTTGAGGCTTTATATGGTCAGAAGTGTAGATCTCATCTTCATTGGGTTGAGATTGTAGAGAGAGATTCTCTGGAGATAGTTGTGGGTCCAAAGATAGTTCAGAAGATGATTGAACAGATTAGGATCATCAGGCAGAGAATGAGACAAACCCAGGATCGACAGAAGAGCTATACAGATTTGAGACGTAGAGAGATTGAGTTTTCAGTAGGCGATAGAGTGTTTCTGAGAGTTGCTCCATATAGGCAAGTTCTCAGATTTGAAAAAAAATGAAAGTTAGCACCCAGATTTATTGGTCCCTACGAGATACTTGAGAGAGTGGGGATAGTTGCCTATAGATTAGCTTTGCCAGCTAGCATGGACAGGATTCATAATGTCTTCCATGTGACTCAGTTGAGGAAGTATGTAGGGGATCCTTCTCATGTGCTTCAGTTTTCAAAGATAGAGTTGGCAGAAGATTTGAGTTATCAAGAGCTGCCAGTGCAGATTCTGGACTACAAGGTTAAAGTTCTCAAAAACAAGTAGATTCCCCTAGTGAAGGTCTTATGGCGCAGCCAGAGAGTGGAGAAAGCCACTTGGGAGATAGAGTCTGAGATCAGGATAGGTTCCTAGAGTTATTCAGGTAAATTTCGGGGTCGAAATTTTTATAAGGGGGGAGGAAATATAGCATCCCAGGTTAAAAAAGCCCTTAGGGGAAGAGTTTTGAGATTAGAAACGAGATTCAGAGAGAGATTGGGAGTCTAGTAAAGTTCAGGGGTGAGTTAGTAAGTTTTCAGAGCCTGTGTGGCCTTCGCATGATCCTTTCAGAAGGATTCGATTGAGCGAATGCATGGGAAATGAATAGTCTTCATTTTCCCTTGTGCACGCCCGTGCAAGTACTTAGTATATAAGTGAGCCGAGTGCTTTAAGTCATTTTTCTCACCCACTTTCATTTTAGCCAAAGTTTCTCTCTTGTTTCAGCGGCTCCTAACATTATAGAGGAAATCCAACCTCCCGTAGCTCCCATTCCGGTGAGAGAGCCAAGAGAATAGTTGATAGAGAAAGCTTTCAGAGGCAATGACGAGAGGTAAGTGTTCGTTTACTTCTCCTTGCATTTTTCCAACATGTTTGATGAGTTATGATGCTTGGATGAACTTTATGCATGTTATATGATGATGATTGTTGCGTGGAATGATGATTTTGGCCATCCTTGATCCATGCATGCTTGTTGATTATGCTTTAGTGAGAGAAAGATGATGCATCAATGGTGAAATCTTGATGAATGGGTGCATGTTGCATTTGATGCTTGAATTGTGTTATTTGAGGTGCTGGGAACAGGTATTTGAAGTGAATTGAAGATTGATTGTGAAATGGTTGAGAATTTTATGTATTTCCAGGCGGTGCTCTTGTTGAAGAACAAGACACACGACCATGTGCCTGCATAGCACGGCCGTGTGCCTTTGTTTTTCCAGGCACACGCCCGTGTGTATGGGCAAAAATGCATACACACGCCCGTGTGTCCTGAAAGGCATGCCCGTGTGCTTGTTGTTTCAGAGAAATCCCAGAAATTTCAGGAGCTTGCACGGTTAGACGCACGACCGACGCACGATCCCGTGTGTCCAGGCACACGCCCGTGTGTGAGGCATGCACGCCCGTGTGCTTTGCCCCACACGCCCGTGCACTTGCAGTTTTTCAGAAAAAAAAGAAAAGAAGATGAGAAATAAAGCATGAGAAATTCATTTAATGGCTAAAATGCTTCAGATAAGCATGAATTCAGATGAATAAGCTGCATATGCATACCATAGCATGACATGTAGCTTCAGAGAGGATCAAGGGATCTGAATTCAGTAGTATTCAGTATTTAGAACCTAATGTACGGGTAAGAGTAAGGGTGAACTCGAGGGGGCATCTGTGGGATTCAGCTTTCTGACACCAGTCAGAATGTTCAGTAGTATTTCAGATTCAGCTTTCTGACACCAATAAGAAAGTCCAATAGTATTTTAGATTTTACCTTCTGACACCAGTCAGATCATTCAGCAGTATATTTAGCTTTCTAGCTAGTAGCTAGACTGTTCAGCCCATATGGCCAGGATGCCAAATCCCTGTGTTCACCAAGTCTGATCAGCACAGCAGGTACCTTCGGATACATACAGATAGAGATATTCAGATGCATGCATCCACAGTATTTTCAGTTAGCATGACATGACATACATATCATGACATAAATAATAATGATAACAATAAATGAATGAGATTCAGATAACTAGCTTCAGATTCCAGCAAGCGCATAGTTGTGTGAATAGGGTCGAGGCTAGGTATGTATGATTATTGTGATTGTTTGTGCTTGCTTGGGTTCTAAGGGAAGTAAGAAGCGCTTACTAGGTGATCTTTATCACTCATCCCCCTCCTTCTTCCATCCTTTTCAGGTGTTCGTGCTGTTGCCGAGGAGCGGGTGGATCGAGGCTAGCAAGAGAGGGCCCACACCACAGTCTCAGTATGTACTTTTCAGTTTTGGACCTGTATAGTCACTTTGTAAATGCCTTATGTAATCAGATGTATGGAAACAGTTTATAAGTACATGAAAAGGCCAATATGGACTCATTGTACAGTAAATGTGTATTTCAGATTTAATGTAAAGCTCCCGCATGTGCAGAAATGTATTGTATTGTACAGTAGTTTCAGTTTTATTATTTTCGTAGGATTCCCGTCGCAGGGACCCGAGTTTTCGAATTATTAATAAAAGGCCCTCTCAATATTCAGTAGCAGGGGTACTCGTGGCGACGGGTCCTACAGGTAGTAAGTCTTACCTAACATGATATGAGAAAGGCCTGTGAAAACAACATATGCTATTTAATGGCTATTGACTTTTTCAACTAAGACATTTCTTATTCCTTATGATCATATTTAATCCAATGGATTGGTTTAAGGTCCAATTCATTGCTTTAGAATTATTATTGACCATGCAAATTGGTTTAGGTCAAATAGTTTTATCTTAAGCCAAATGATATGTGTCTTAGGTCGAATAAGTTTTGTTTGAGTTAGGTACACCTGTATCATCAAGCCTTGGACTTATTAGGCTTGCTTGAATTTTAAGGATTTCTAATTTTTTCCTCATTTCTCTATCACAAATGCCTCTAAATGTGAAAAAAGACCGAGTGACTTTCTTCTCACCTCTTTATTTAAGAGACTATGTATTATGATCTTACCATCTAGAGATGAGTTGGATAATGAGGTTCAAAAGGTCTTCCAGAAGTCTAGCAATATTACCAAGTAGCCATAATGCTTGTACCTCATCATCAAATGTACTTCTCATTCCAACTAACTAGTTGATAATCTCGTGGAATATATTCAAGTGGTTTGTCATGGTAGTTATGTTTTGATACCTTAAAACCATCATTTGCTTAATCAAAAGTAGTTTATTGTTCCTTATTTTCCTAGTATAAAAGCTCTTCCAATTTTTCACAATGTGCAAGCATCTGTCTTTTCACTCACATGGTTCAAATGATTTTCATTTACCCATTATTTGATGTACTAACAAACTTGTCTGTGAAACAATGTTCATTCTATATGAATGTTCACATCCAGCTTCCTGGCAGCAAACACTAGTAAGTAATAATCCTTCACGTAAAGTAGATCTTCTATTTTACCTTTCCGAATGGTAATTTGAATCATTTAGATTTACATTATGCTTGTATTGGCTTTTATAATCAACATAAAAGCACAGAAAATTCCTAAAGTAGGGTTTAATATCATTTTGTTACAAATTACGTTTTTATGAATTTTGACAATATTTCTCAGTCAATCAAACAACCACAAAATAAATCCACATTGCAAGAAATAAAAACCATGAGAAAACCTCCTCAACTGGGAAAATTGAAAAACCATGAGAAAACAATATTTCACTATATCAAACAAAGTTTAGAACCAAAAGCAACATTGTAAATCACTAGTCACCAAAAACATCTCCAAAGAAGAACAAAAATACAACCAAGGTTTCCTATTGGAAGATTGTTCTCACTTCTGCTTAAATATCCATAAGGAGAAAATTGACCCAAACCACAACCAAGGTTGCACAAACTAGAAATTCACAGCACACCTACAAAATAGAAAGAAAGGAATATGCTAGAAGAGGAAGAAAAACAAAGTTCATGTACCCAAAAGTCCACTTTCCTTGGGCGACAATCTCTCTCCTTTTCTATCATTGAAAAAACCTTTGCTCTTTGTTCTCCTTTCTCTGACATCTGTCGATATGTTCAATTAGTCTATATTTTGTCGTCTTTTCTTTGTTTTATATATAGTGTGTCCAGGTCATGAGCCCACTAGTCTTTTCTAGTCGCAGCTCGCTAATGGCCTTCAATCACGCACATTTTTTAGTCGTTGCTACTGTCGGCTAAATTAACAAAAACTCTTGCTATTTCCTTCGCTTTTGACGATTGAGGTGGATCCCACTACATGGGTCAGACCAGCCAGCATATCTTTTACTTCCATTTGCCAACATCTGTCACCAACTTGCATTTTAGCAACGTTGATCGCTAATGTATGATATTGAAATTTTAAATACTCATGCAACTTAGTTTTAATGTTATCACATCTTATATTGTTAGCTTTTATTGTTATCATATCTTATATTGTTAGTGAAAAATACCTGAATTTATTCATAAAGTATGATCTGAAACTTGGTAATAAATCTGTGCAAATTTCGACAAAAAAAGGACAATATTTACCAAAAACCTGTCATTTACAGAAGCAAAAAACCTTTTAGCTACAGATTAAGAACTTGGGTCCAACACTAAAAAAACATTAATAGATGAACATATATGTTAAGGTAATTAACAAGCTGAAATTAAAGAAAATTCAATCCCTTATTAACAAACACAGTAGCAAAATTTTAAATCAAGCACAAGCAATAGTAGGATTGAGAGTGGCATATTCCAGTAGCTCTTCATTACGCTCAAAAATGGCCATTTCTGCATCATCTAATGTAATAAACGCTTCAATTCCATCGCCAGATCTTGTATCAGCCAAAGCAATCGTATTGCTCACCATTTTGTTTACACTAACATGCCAAACGGGTTTTCCCCACCCAAAATCAGTGTCATATAATGGAAATTTGCACCAACTTGTACACTTGTATACTGTCATCTCCTTTCTGTTCTTGAAGAATTCTCCTCTCTCTTTTAAAGCTCCTAAAACTGCTAAGTGACCTTCTTCCCCTTTGAATTTATCAGCCTTATCATGGCAAAAACTGTTAAAAGCTCTTCTCATCTCAATCACCAGATTTTGTAGTTCCAAGTCATCCTTATTATCTTCTTTTACAACCACCATAAATGGCCAGACAAAGTTTCCGAAAGTGGATTCCGGAACAGGAGGTCTCATTCTTTTGCGGAGATTCACAGCTTGGAACAAAGCCGACGGCCTAAATGACCCTGATTTTGATCTGTTGGCGGCCATTGCACATTGCCAAATAAGGGCTAGCACCACCTCAACTCTTGAAGGATGGCTTTTTATCGCTTGTAAAAATCGTTCATACACTCTATCCTTAAGTTCTGCAATCTTTGATGCGCTGAATACAAATCTTCTCAACGTAAACTTTGCGGTGGAGATGTTCACTGAAGCTGACATGTTTCTAATATCATCTCTTGCAGGCAAAAGATTAGGCCCGATGAAATCCGGGACAACTGGTTTGTGAAATAAGTGACTAGAGTTTGTCCAGCTTTGAAGGAAAGTGACAAGTGTTGATATATCAGTAAGTTTGTGATTCGTAGAAAGACTAATGGCCGCCCCGCCGCAGGTGAAGCTAGTGAACTGAACGAGCATCATGGCTCCATTGGAAAGCCCCATGGTTTTGGAATCAATGCCTGGCAGGAAATGATCAGTTAAATTGAAGTCAGGTTGTGAAAGGAACTCGGACATTCGGACATCGACTTGAGCTTCAATAAAGAACACGCCTTCATCATTGCAGTCCACGGTGGAGGCGTCCTGGAGGCGACCGGCCAGAGGGTAGAAGAGGGTTAAGGTTTGAGAGAGGGAATCCTGGAGGGTTTGGGAGAGATTTGAAGATATTTTAACATTGGAGGTGTAGAAGAAGGTCATGTTGCCATGAAAGGGAGGGCATAGCTGGTCTAGAAGAGAGAGCTTGAAGGTTTTGAGATGAGAAGGTGTTGGAGAAGAAGGTTTGATGCATATTCTTGATAAGATTTCAGATTTCATTTCAATCATTTTCCTTCCTCTTCTTCTTTTTGCTGCTGTTCTTGTTGATCTAATTAGTTCTTGTTTGTGAAATTGATAGGTTTTTCCTTCTTTTATAGGCCAGAATTGAATCCAAAGACCTTCAATATTTTTTCAATAATTTTCCAGTTTTCTCTCTCTTTTTTTATTTCTTTAATTTATGATATTAAATTTTGTAGCGGGTAGAAAACTTCAATATTTTTAGGTAACTAATAGAATCTTACTATATCCAGTTTTCTCATCGGATTTATACATCAATCTTGTTTTACATTGATTAAACTATTTTAATTTCTATGTAAATTCTGATGCACGGTCGGACTTTTCGAAACATTCGTGACTAACGTTGGTCAATTTTGGGATCAATATAAATATAAAAATTAAGAATAACCCCACATGACAGCTTTTATAAGAGTGCCTAATAATTTTAAATAATATATATATTTCTGTATATAATGTAAAAAGCTGAGCTTATCTCGACCTAGTTTTAGGTAATTTAATACGTTAGTCCTTTTGTTTTTAAATTTTAATCTAGACTTGCCACAGAACAGTGACTTGGGGGCAACATGGTTTTCTTTATTGTCCACGTTGAACTTATCTGTTATTCTCTCTCATGATTCTTTTGTAATACACACACCTCTTCCCATCGGAAAATTACAATTTGTCATTTGTTATTTTACCTAGCGGTGGACACATTATGAGGCGGCATAGGTTCAGATTGCTATTCAGTTTGAAAAAGATGAACTTGATTTTTCTTCTTCTCCAATATTAATAGGTGAAACTCTGTTGGTCCTTTATTCTATTTGGATGACATCCTACTCTCTGAAAATACTAATTAATTAGTTAATAAAATTATAATTCAATTGAATAGTTTGCACTAAAAAGCTTGCGACCCTGTCACTACTTTCTAGGCTTTGAAGTCACTAGAAATCAATTGGTCTACGTCCGTGTCAATCTAAAGGCCAAAGGACATTTTCCCACCCATAGTTTGAGGCGGGGACAAATTCCCACCCGCTTAAGTTTAAAAGCCCAAAGTCCCACCTTTCATCCAATTTTCCGTCCAATTTCATTAACCCATTAGATGAAATGACCAAAATGCCCTTATTAATAAAAATATATTAAAAATTATAAAAAAAATTTTAAATAATATTTAAATATATTTAAAATTATAAAAAAAATTTAAAAAATAATAAAAAATTTTTAATTTTAAAAAAGTAAAACCAGCCACCGCCACCGCGCGGGCGGCGGTGGCCGCAGCGAATGGCACCAGGTGGCCGTTCCGGCCACCTGGTTCCAAGGGAGGCCAGATCTGGCCTCCAGAATCGATGGAGGAGGCCAGATCTGGCCGCCTCGTCTTTTGGAGGAGGCGGCCAGATCTGGCCTCCTCCGCCAGAAACCTTGGCCGGAAACGGCCGTTGGGGCCAAAGCTGGCCATCTCCAGCCGTTTCCGGCCTTTTTTTTTGCCGGAGGAGGCCAGATCTGGCCGCCTCCGTCTATTCCGGAGGCCAGATCTGGCCTCCCTTGGAAGTGGCGGGCGGCCACCGGTTCTATTACTAGCGCCACGGAAACCCGGCAGCGGTGGTGGACTATTTTGAAAAATAAATATTTTTTAAAATTTTTTAAATTTTTTTATAAATTTTAATATATATTTAAATATTATTTTATATTTTTATAAAATTTAACTCTAAAATGACTAATTTGCCCCTTGACTTACTGTTGACTGTTAGAGTTAACAGTCAATGGGTGGGATTTCGGGCTTTTAAATTTAAGCGGGTGGGAATTTGTCCCCGCCTCAAACTATGGGTGGGAAAATGTCCTTTGGCCCAATCTAAAATGCCAAAGTCGTGTGCTACACCTTTTGCTACTGAAATCGAACTCCATCTTGAAGATAGTGAAGATTTTGAGCTCCTATTCTCGTACGAAAGCATAACAGGTGTTATATAATACCTAACTCTCACGATGTTTGATATAAGATTCTCCGTGGAAAGCCTTAAAAAAAAAAAAAAAAGTGTTAAGATATATCGAAGACTGTCCATTTTAGTGTCTACTTTAAATCTAGATCTATAATTAGACTCTATTGTTGACTTTGATTGAGCTAGCAACGTTCAAGAGAGAAGATCCACCATTGAATACTTTTTATTCCTTGACACCAATCTTATTCGGTAGTCCTAAAAAACAAAGGTAGTTGCTTTATCATCCACAGAAGAAGATGATATAACTCACTCACATTGCCACAAAATTAGCTTGGACAAAATTTGCTTTAAATTTGGATTTACAATTACAGTGTTTCTCAAACTTTGATTGGGCTAACAATAATCATGTTGGATCCTTATAGGTTTTGAATTGATGAAAAATATATGTTAAAACATCTAACCAATCTTAATATGTATTAATTATGACAAGAGAGCAAAAAAGGGTTTTATTTTGTAGGATTTGTCTAGCATATGAATGTGTATGACCAGGTTGCACGATCGTCTATGTCCTATAGGGGGAGCACACGACTTGGTTGAGTTGTGAAAAACATATATGCATGATGAAGCAAGGACATATAACCGTATGATTTTTGAATGCACACCATGTGTCATGTTCTAAGGATGCACCCCTGTGTAGCCCAATCATGCTTGTGTTTAATAGGCTTCACTAGGCACACACCCCGTGCAGAGAAGTTCACATGCCCATGTATGTTGAAGATGCTTGGTTGTGTGGTAATCATATGGGTATCGTGCATAAGATTGTGTAGGCTTCTAGAATTCTGAAGCACTGAAGATGTAAAGACATATGATCATTTGTGTAGAGCACACATCCGTGCAAGGTGCATGCGATAGGAGAAATTTGACTGTCAGAGAGCATACTTTAATGAGAACATAACAGTGTAAAAGAGGGACACAATTGTATGTCTACCTAGATTCACTCTAACAACTTTCAAACCAGCTCTAACAACTACTTTTTCACATTCTCTATAAATTAGAAGTTGATTTTAGTTATAAGGGTTTAAGAATCACACCTTAAGCACTTATCTTTTATGTTCTAATTATTCTCCACAAAATTTTCTCACTAGACTATACTTGTAAATCATTTGAGAGAAACCTTGTAAGCTTAATTGTTGAATTTGCCTCTTAGAGGCTTATTTCTTTTCTTTGATCTTAACAACCTTTGGCCATAATCTCACAAAACTAGTTTAAGACAGAATTCTATGAAACTACCTTAAGAATACAATCCCTTATTATTAAAACTAGTAAAAAAAAAGCGAAATCTTATGTACAGAAACCATTATATCTTTGAGATTGAAAATAGTGCAGAAAAGGCTTCGAACAGGGTTGCTTAGAGAATGAATGAGGCTTATGGAGAAGCTCCAAAACACTATAAAAACAACTGAGCACTTTTTTTCTTTCTTCGTTTATTTTATGTTTAATTGTTTTATATTTGCTCTATACTTTTACAATTGTGTCCTTAGCTTGTGTTGAATAATTTTTTGTTGATTTTATTGTTAAGTGTTGGTTGAAAAAGTTTTAAGTTCATAAAGATTTTTACTGTAACCTATTCACCCACTTGTAGGTTATTTGCCTCATTATATTTAGGATTTATCCATTGGTATTAGAGTTTGGGCTTTTGTTATTGAAAATCAAACGATTTTAAGAGTTCAAAACCTACTTGTTTTAAAAACAAAAATTCATATGGCAAATTTTTTCCAAAAGCAATTTTTAAAGAAAGAGGTACTTCACTTAGGCCATCCTTATTTTGTGAAGAAAATTACGGTTAATGAAAACTTTTCATGAAATTCTTTGTTTAATCCATTGACTATAAACTTTAGAAAATTATTGATAAAAGTGATTTTATTCCCATAAATCCAAATATAAATTTTCCTCAAAATGAAAATGAATTTAATGAAAATGATGAGAAGATATTAAGTCTAAACTCTAAGACATTAAAAATGTTGTTTTATGCTTTGAATGTTATGAAATTTAACCATGTATTTTCTTGCGAAACAATGAATAAGGCTTGGATAATCCTCTAAATGATGTATAAAGTGTAGGGCCCGCTGCCCTGAGGACCCTTGCTGCTGAATAAAACTGATCTTTTACTTAATAAACTGGAAATTGGGTACCCAAGATGGGAATCCTACCAAAAGAACTCCTACTGCTCATTTACATCACATGCGGAAGCTGAAACTGAAACTGAAAAGCACAATGAGCCCAACTGGCTTTCTATATATTTCTATATATATTTAACTGTTCTGTACATCTGATTATATCTGAAAATGTACAAAATACATACAAGACCTCACAGGTCCAAAACTGAAATAAAATACATGCTGGAGAATGTGTGTATGGGGTCCCCTCTTGCGAGCCTCAATCCACCCGCTCCTCGCCAGCAGCAACGAACCTGAAAAGGAAGAAAGAAGGAAAGGGATGAGTGATAAAGATCACCCAGTAAGCATTTCCTACTTCCCTCAACCCAAGCAAGCACAAACAAGGGCATACATACCTGATCGGCCCTATTCATACATCTATGCGCTTGCGGGTGCTGAATCTGATTATCTGATTGATTTATGAGTACTGATATTCATTATTTAATGCCAATATGTATATGTAATGACATACTGAGTTGGAAACTGAAAATGACTGAAGATGCATGCATCTGAATCACTATATGTACCCGAAGGTACCTGCTGTGCTGATCAGGCTGATAAATACAGGGATTCGGCATCCTGGCCAAGTGAGCTGAATATTCTAGCTACTGGCTAGAAAACTGATAACTGTGCTGAGCAATCTGACTGGTGTCAGAAAGCTGGGTCCTACAGATGCCCCCTCGAGTTCACCCTAAATCTGAAACTCATACATTGGGTTCTGAATGTTGAAAACTACTGAATTCAGATCCCTGGATCCTCTTTCAGACTACATGCTATGCCATGAATACATATGTTGCATTTCTTATCTGGATTCTGGATTATCTGATGTCATTTAACCCTTGGATGGATTACCAAACCTTTAATAATCAATTTCTGCTTTTTCTGGGAATTTCAAGCTGATACACGAGCGTGTGGGCTAAGCACACGGGCGTGCAGGAGACACATACGACCGTGCAGGGGAAAAGCACACGGTCGTGCAGGGGAAAAGCACACGGTCGTGCATGTACACACGACCGTGCTAGGCACGGGCACACGGGCGTGTGCCCAGACACATGGGACCGTGCCCCGGTCGTGTGCTTGGTCATGCAAGCTACTAGAATCTGATGGCCATTTCATGCATAAAGCGAACGCACGGTCGTGTGCCCAGCATTCCAGGCCATGTGCTCATCGCGCACACGGGCGTGCGCTCGTAAGAACACAGGCACACGGGCGTGCGTCTGCGGACACACGGTCGTGCACCTGGTTTTACAACAGCAGACCTCATCTGGAAATGCCGGAAACCCAACCAAATCACAACTAAACTGAAATTAAACTGAAACATGCATAAATGGCACTTCAAATAGCTAACAAATCACTTCAATTTCATCATCCATCCAAGACTACTGAATCCACCATTAAAACTCAAGCTTTTTGACACAACACACACACACACAAGCATGCATGTTTCCTGGGTGGAAAAATAAGCATCTCAATCATCATTTCCATCACATATAAGCAACCAAACAAACTGGAAATGTAAACACACATTCCAGACATCAGACAATCATCAAACAAGCTGGGAAAGCACTGAAGAAGTAAGAAACACTTACCTCTTAACATGACTGCTGGAGATTTCTAATCCAAGCTAATCTCTCTGATCTCTAACTGGATTGGGAGCTGCTGGAAGTTGAATCTCACGTCTAGGGCTGGGAGCTGCTAAAAACAAGAGAAATCTAGCTGAAAATAGGTGAGAAATGCAATAACTCTCCCCTCTCTCTCTTTTCTACCCACCTGTATGGGCGTGCAGGGATGATGCACGGGAGTGCACCAAGGGAAAATGAATAAAATCCATTTCCTGCGCGTCGCCTGATTAAAACCTTCCTAAAGGCATCTTACGAAGGCCACTCAGCTCTGGAAAACTACCATCTCACCCCTGAACTCTTCTAGACTCCCAAACTATCTCTGAATTCTATTTCTAACCCCAAAACTCTACCCCTACGGGCTTTTCTAAAAACCTGGGATGCTACATAAAGGAACAAACCAAGTGAGAGAGTCCAAGTTAGAGCTTCTTTTTGTAAGTATAAGCTTTTCAAAATGAAGAAAGAAGAAAGTATAACAGAGATTTATAAACAGTTTTTTAATTTGGTGAATGATTTAAGAGGGTTAGGGAAGAAATTTAAAATTGTTGATTTTTTCAAGAAGGTTTTAAGGTTATTATCAAAAGTTTGGAGTATGAAGGTGACGAAAATTGAGGAGTTGAAAGACTTAACCAATATAGGCATGGATGAGTTGATTGAGAATCTTCTAGCTCATAAGATGAAGTGGATGCCCAAGGGAAAGGAGGAAGAGAAGAAGAAAAAGAAAAACATAGCATTTAAGGTTGAGGAAAGCTCAAGTGAAATTGATGTACCCTTAATTGAAAAAGAGAGCTCTATAGATGAAGAAGATTTAAAGATGCTCTCTAAGAGGTTCAATAAGTTCTTATCCAAGAAGAAAAATAAGGAAATGGTAATAACTTGCTATGAGTATAGGAAGAAAGGGAATCATCGACAAGAATTTCCTCAAGTAAAGAAGAAGAAATCCAAAAAGAAGAAATCCAAGAAGAAATCACTTGCTATATGGAGTGAGGATGACTCATTTAACAACAAAGATGAATAAGTATCCCCATGTTTCTACATTGAAAAAAAAGAAATGAAAAATTGGTGTAGAAGAATCATCGATCCAAGCATTTAAGTATATGAATATTGACATTTAGTTAATGATTATGATTTTGAATTTGCCATGTTGTGATTGTGCTTAATTGATTATGCATGTACACTTGCTATGATTGAGTAGTTAGATCAAATTGATGTAAGTATGTTATACCTACGTGTATATGTTGCAATATTGGCATGCTTGGGATTCATGTCAAAGTAGGTCAAATTTGATTTGTTTTGATTGCGAATGACAAAAATCATACATTGTTGTTCTCCATGATCAAAATGTGCAAATTTGATATATTTGTTATGTTTTGATCAAATTTCATGCATGTAAAGTTTGTTTCTTCTATATTTCCTAAAATTTACAAAAAAGATTTCAAATATATCAATTATGCTTTGATTGATCTTGGACATGTTTGTAATATGGTTTTAAGTTGTTTTAAATAATTCAAAATGAATAAAATGGATTTTGAAACTTTTTGTATTGTTCTAGAAAAGTCTCATACGTTAAAATATAGGTTTTTACAAAATTTTGGGTTTTATAGGTCATACATGATTGTTTACTTTATATACATGATTGTGCATGAATCATTTCCCTTGTCATGGTGTCATGCTCAAATGACACTTAACCATGCATGTCTTGTAATCTGACATACACAATTATACACATGACCGACATGATCATGCTTAACATAAAAATTACAAAATTTTTCTAAACTTTTAAGTTTTTAAAGTTTTTTACAAATATTTCTCCTAAATGTTTTAATGATCATATTTTTACACTTGAAAAATATTGATTTCCTTAAATATATCCATACAAAAAGGGGAGACCTGACATTTTATTTGGACACTCCTTATATGTTGATTGAATGCTAATGTGAGGGGGAGTGCTCATGTGTTAAAATTGTTTGAGCAATGGGGATTTCTCATTTATTGCAATGTTTCAAAAAGGGGAAGTTAAACTTATTCTTGAAATGGGTAGAATTTATAAATATTTTTGTGCTTAAGTTGACAAAACATTTCAATGAGAGGAAGAAATTTTATTTTTTTTGTTTTAAAATAAATTTTTTTAACATGCCTTTTTGATTTATAATAAAAGAGGTAAAGTATTGGCATGTTAAAATGATAGAATGAAGAATTAATTTTTTGTGATTTGTTTAAGATATTTTTTAATGTTATTGTGCCTTAATGCAATTTAATATAGGTTTTGTCATCAATAAAAAAAGGGAGATTATTAGACCCCTATAGGTTTTAAATTAATGAAAAACATATGTTAGAATATCTAACTAGTTTTGACATGTATTGATCATGATAAGAGAGAGCAAAAAGGTTTTACTTTGCAGGAATTGCCTGACTTATGATCATGCGTGACCAGGCCACATGACTTGGTTGAGTCGTGTAAAATGTCCATGCATAAAGAAGCAAGGATACACTATAATAGTCCAACGGTAAAATTATCCTTTAGGCTCTAAAACCAACTGTAAAAGAGAGATTTTCATATAGAAAATAGATTCGAAAGGGTTTAAGGGTAGAAGAGTCATTTAAAGGCCTTTTATGTCTTATACATAGATATTATGGGACGAATATTCAATATATGGCCCAATGAGAGAGAGAATTAAGATTTTCCTTGCACACATGCCTATGTGTCAAGTGAGAGGTGCCATAAATGCTTAGTTTTTCTTATTTTCGCCCAGCTTATCCCTTTCAATTTTCTTCTCTTCTTCTTCTCCAATAAACCCTAGGTTAGAGAACATTTAACCGGTAGCCCCAATCTAAGTGTGAGATTCAAACACTACTAGAGAGAGAGATCCGAAAGCTATAACAAAAAGTAAGTATTTTCTTTCCTCTTTCACTTAGTTTCATAGCATGTTTTCTTTCTTTCTATGAGTTTAAGCATGTTTGTTGGGTTTCATGGCATGCTTAAGTACTTGATTGATGATTTTATAGTTGATTGAGTTGTTGATTTAATACTAATAGGTATATGTGTATGTATATATGAGATTTATGTTTTATTTATGCAATGTGGCATGAATGGAGAGAGGTTTCTTTGAATATATTGATATTGTGAAGTTGAAAAAGTGTTGAGATGATTATTTGAGATATGATAATCAGTTGAAAGTGTTTTCCTAGGATTTTTTGGGTTTCTAGATCCATATTACAGAAGAAGAGTTTAGCACATGATTTTGTACCCAAGGTTACATGCTTATGTGGTCTCATTTCCACATGAAGATGACCTTGCATGGCACCCGTGTATGTATGAAAATTTAGACGCATGCCCGTGTAGCCAATGCATATGCTTGTGTGCTGGACCCAAATTCACACACCCATATAAGCAAGACACAAGAGTGTGTTTATGATGTTACATGCCCATACAGTGTGGTATATGACCTTATGCCTTAGACGTACACTTGTGTGTCTATACTATACGCTCGTGTGGTTAGTCCAAGATTTTCAGAATTGATTATAGAAGCTAGCATGACTAAGAATACGGCCTGAGTATAACCCTATATGCCTCTCTATATGCTCGTTTGCCAACTGGTGCATACCCATGTGCTTTAAAAAAGATAGAGAAACAGTTTTAAGGCATTCTTAAAGCAAAGTTAAACTAATCCAAACCATTTCTAAGCATAAGAAACTTAAGACTAATAAGATATAATAATATATCATGCATGATTATCAGAACATTAAACACAACATGCCATATCAAATATTTTTAGAAACGGATTTAAGGATCCAATAACATGATTTTAAAATATAGATATACGATATTCTGAACATCAGTTAGAGGTAGATACGAGGGGGCACCTATGAGTTCGTACGCCAGTTAAAGATGGAAACCAACATTTGCTAGAAAGAACATGGTTTTTGACCAAGCTCGTTACAGAGAACGCTAGTCGTGCATAAGTAGTTTTATTATAGGATTGGGCTCACACGACCAGGGTGTCAAATTCATATATTCATTAGTCTAGCCAACATAGAAGATAATTTCATATACAATACTTTTTTATATAGTTTTCAGCTTATGTTATATGTATATATTCAAGATCTTCGAATAAGAGTTTTTATATCATAAAGAATTTTTAGAAAAGAAAGAGTTTTCAGAAAATCAGGCCCAAGGGCAAGTTTTATAACTATTAAGCATTTACATGGCATCAAAGCATGAGTAGCATGTCATGTATAGTATTTCATAAGAAACAAAGCAGATGAAGACAAAGAACATTACAGAAAAAAAATGAAAATTCAAAAATAAGAAATAAGAAAGCATTTTAAGCAAAGAATAATGTGATAAGATACGAGACTAGTTTGAGCTTAAAACCTACTAGTATTGGAGATAGGAAATGCTTGCTGAGTGATTTTATCACTCATTCTTCTCTCTTTCTTTCTCTTTTACAGGTCAGTAATTCTAGGACTGAGTGGGAGCGATATAGTTGTTAGATTTTGGGGACATGGCTTAGCAGCAAATAACATGTTTTGGCTCATATGCTTTGTACATCTTACTTAGGCTTTATGCATGTTTGTATATATGATACTAAAATGAGATGGATATATGAACAACATGTTTAGAAAATGCATAGCCTAGGATTTCCGAGAAAGAAATTATTATTTTTTCATTTTATTCATAGTATTTCCCATTTCAGATTCCGTATTGAAAATTTCAAGTTTTAATAGGATATTTTATTGCAGAGATTCCCGTTACAAGTGTAATTTTTTTAAAATAATAAATATTGTGTACAGTTGTGCACAGAGGCTTGTGGCGGGGGTCACTACAGTTATTGGTATCAAAGCAATGCTTTGATCCATTTAATAAAATTTAAAACATATTTTTAGAAAATAAATTTTCAAATACATGGTTTTCTAACAGATTTCATGAGCTAAAGCTAGCATGTCATAATATTTGGTGCTCACTTCCTTTTAATATAAGTATAGTAATGAGAAGTTTAGTATGTTTTTAAATGTTAACCCTAGTGTTGTGATGTTTTAGATAGAAGAGCCTAAGCCCCTTTACCCCTAATTATAAAGGAAAAGAGTAGTATCTCTGTTAGACCTATGAGTTTGAGTGACCTAGGAGATTTTAACATTTTAGGGTATCTCTTAGGCTTGAGGATGTAAAAGAGATTTTCAAAGAGATGTTAAAAGGGGTTATCAGCTAGCAATCAGAGTAAAGACTTTTGAACTAGTGAGACATAGATCCCAGTAAAGACCAATTAGAGATCAGTTTGGTAAAAAAGGATAAGGTATGTCATAGACAATCAAAGAGACTTATCAGATGTCAGAGTTTGGTCGTCAGAGAGATCCAAGTTCTAAGACAGATACATTAGGTACTAGTGGTTCTAACAGGTTATATTTGATTTATAGTTTATCTAAGGCTCATCAACTATCCAAGTTTAATAGTTTTAGAGATCTAGTTATGGTAGAGGAATAGATTGAATCAGTAAAGAATATCATGAGTTTGTTCACCATGTTAGATAAAGAGAGAGAGAGCTTGATATGCTTCTTTTATATTGAAAGGTAATGTGAGGGTGTGGTGGAACCTCACGAGGACATCAGTCGATGAGGAGAGGTTATCTTGGGTTGAGTTTTAGATGTTATTTAAGAAAGAGTACTGCAGTGTTGATATGGTACATCTAGAGCCTTGAAGTTTATTGAGTTAACTTTGGGGATTACTTTAGTTAAAGACTATACCACTCGGTTTAATGTCTTAGCAAGGTTTATTCCTAGAGTAGTAGATTTTGAGCTGATCAAAGTGTAAAAGTTTATCCATGGTTCACACCCAGCCATTGCTAGGGATGTTATGACTGGTTCTTCTCCCTTATAGAGATTCAATGATGCTTTAGGGAGAGCTTTGAGGTCTAGGGTTTATCTATAAATGATGAGTTTCTTTTCTAGATCATTAGAAAAGATTTTCGAGAGAGGTGGAGATCAAGGTAAAAAACCAATTTAGGGGAAATCTTTCAAGGGAAAGAGAGAGAGTAGAGTTGCCTTTGTGTAGGACTTATGGGAGGAGTCACCCAAGAGAGTGTCTTATGGGTTAAAGTGTATGCTTCAGATACAGACAACCTGGTCATAGACTGTCTAAGTGCCCAACTAGAGGAGTTAGAGCTTGGTCATCAATTGGTAGAGCCAGCCCCAATAGAAGTACTGGAGGTTCAGTCAATAAAAGTATTAGAACTTAGAGAGGTAGTGTTAGAGCACTTGGAAAAGGTGTCAGTATATCGAGAGGTAAAGGTAGAGGTAGAGGTAGAGGTAGAGGTAGAGGCAGCGGTAGGGTCTTTATAGTAAGGCGAGATTAAGCTGAGATAACTCCCTATGCAGTTACATGTTTGTTAGTTTTTTTTATAGTCTTTTATATATATTGATTGATTGTGATGTCACACATAGTTTCGTATCCACAAAGGTGATAGAGAGATTAAGGTTGACCCCTAGTGTGGCCTAGAGAAGTATTTAGGTAGAGATGTCTGATGAAAGTATGATAGTGAGTGATCGAATACTGGTAGTCTAGGAGGTAGTTATTATAGGAAGGACTTTAATAATAAATTTAATCATGCTGGAATTAGTTGATTTTGACACAATCTTAGGCATGAATTTCTTAAGTTGTTATAAGGCAAAGATAGATTGTAAGAGAAAAAATGTTAGATTACAACTAGACCTTGATTAGTTCATCTTTGATGAGGGTAGAGTGGAGGTCATATTTATATCTTATTTACAGGTGAGGAGACTTTTGAGTAGGAGATGTGTAAGATACTTGGCTAAAGTAGTATATAGAGATGCAGTTGAGCCAAGTATCACAAATGTGCCTATAGTTAAAGAGTTTTCAGATGTCTTTCCTAAGGAGTTGCTAGGATTATCTCCAGCGTAAGAGTTATGATTTTTTATTGAGTATTTTTCTGATACGACTCTTATTTCTAAGGCTCTATATCAAATGACTCTGGTTGAGCTTCAAGAGTTAAAAAAACAACTTTAAGAGTTAATTGATAAGATATTCATCCGATCAAGTTATTCACTATAGAGTGCTTCAATTCTATTTGTGAAGAAGAAAGATAAGTCATTGAGAATGTGTATAGGCTATAGATAGTTGAATAAGGTGATAGTCAAGAATAAATATTCGTTGCCTCAAATAGATGATTTGTTTGATCAGTTGAGTGGAGCTGTAGTGTTCTCTAAGATAGATTTGAGGTTTGGGTATCATCAAGTTAGAGTAATAGAGAAAAATGTACCTAAGACAAATTTCAAGACTAAGTAGAGTCACTACGAGTTCGTGGTGATACCTTTGGGATTGACCAATGCTCTTGTACTGTTTATGGATCTAATAAATCGAGTTTTCTAAGACTATCTAGATAGATTTGTTATTGTGTTTATCAATAACATCTTCGTTTACTCGAGGAGTATAGAAGAGTATAAAGAGCATTTAAGATTTATCCTTCAAAGGTTGAGAGATAGACAACTTTATGTAAAGTTTGATAAGTGTGAGTTCTGGCTGAGCAGTGTATCCTTCCTTGGACACATTATTTCTGTAGCAAGCATATTAGTGGATTCTAACAAGGTAAAGGTGATTCTGAGTTAGCCAAGATCAAGGACTGCTGGAGAGGTGAGAATTTTTTTAGATTAGCAGAATATTACAAGAGATTCATTGAGAGTTTTTCTAGTATAGCTAAGTTGTTGACTGCTTTGACTTGAAGTGAGATGCCATTCGTGTGGACCAATGAGGGTGAGACTTAATTTCAGAAGTTAAAACAGAGGTTGACAAGTGCTCCAGTGTTAGCATTATCTCAAAAGGGTATTGATTATGATATTTACACAGATACTTCCCATCAGGGGATTGATATAGTGTTGATGTAGTTTGACAGGGTAATTACCTATGTCTCTATGTAACTGAAGGTCCATGAGTTGAGATACCCTATTCATGATTTGGAGTTAGCTACCGTAATTTTTGCCTTAAAGATTTGGAGACATTACCTTAATGGTATGAGGTGCTAGCGAGAGTTAAATATGCAATAGAGTAGATGGTTAAAACTGGTGAAAGATTACAACTGTGAGATCAGATATCACCTAGGTAGAGTTAATATGGTCACTGATACTTTGAGCAAAAAAGTAGTTTTATCCATGATTATAGCTCAGAGAGAATCGTAGCATGAGATCGCAGAAATGAGATTGAGATAGTGACAATCGAGTTTTCTAGACTTCAGATAGCATCAACTCTGTTTGATGACATTATGATATTTTAAAAGGTCAATTCATGGATTTAGAGTATGGTTTAGAAGAATTTTACAATACTAGATTTTGAGGTCAAAAATAGGATTTTGAGATTTAAAGACGGAGTTTGTGTGTTAGAGGATACAAAATTGAGACAAAAGATTATGTCAGGGGCTCATGACACAGTTAATTCAACTCATCCAAACAGTACAAAGATGTGTCAAGATCCCAAAAATTTATTCTAGTGGTCTAGTATAAGGAGAGATATTACGAATTACATGGCCAAATGCTTGGTTTGTCAATAGGTTAAGACAAATCATTAGAGACCTTCCGATTTGTTATAGTTGTTGAGGATTCCTAAGTAGAAATGAGAGAGTATATCTATGGATTTTATATAAGACTCCCTAGAGTACAGCATGGATATAACAATATATGGGTAATAGTTAACAGGCTGAGTAAGTTTGTCTACTTCTTGCCAATAAAAAATGGTATGAGCACTAATCAATTAGGTCATTTGTATATCAGAAAGATTGTTACGTTGCATGGGGTTCCCAAAGATATTGTGTCAGACATAGATTTGAGATTTTTATCAGCCTTTTGGGGCAGTTTACAAAGAGCTTTGGGGACTAGACTTTACTTCAATTTAGCTTATCATCTATAAACAGACGGTCAGACTGAGAGAGTTAATCAAATTCTATAGGATATGTTAAAAGTTTATTGTATAGATTTTTAGGTTGATTGGGTCGAGTTATTACCATTGATGGAATTTGCTTACAATAACAATCATCAGTTCACTATTTAGATGACACCGTTTGAGACTCTCTATGGTAGAAGATGTAGATTGCCATTACATTGGGATGAGATTAGTAAGAGAGATTCACTAGAGATAGTTATAGGACCAGAGATGACGTAGATGATAATTGAGCAGATCAAAGTTATCGGGTAGAGAATTAAACAGATCCAAGATCATCAATAGAGTTATGCAAATTAGAGACGCAGGAAGATAGAGTTTAAGGTTAAAGATCATGTATTCTTGAGAGTAGCTCTCTACAAATGTATCTTGACATTTGATAAGAAAGATAAGTTGGCTCCAAGGTTCATAGGTCCTTATGAGATTCTGGAGCATATTAGCAAAGTTGCTTACAAGTTGGCCTTACCAACTAGTATGGACAAGATTCATAATATATTTCATATGTCTCAGCTAAGAAAATATGTGAGAGAGATTCTTCATACGTGTTACAGATTCAAGATCTAGAGTTGGTAAATGATCTAAGTTACCAAGAGAGACTTGTTCAGAATTTAGACTATAAAGTGAAGACCCTTAGGAATAGAGAGATACTTTTGGTTAATGTATTGTGGATGAGTCAGAAACTTGAGGAAGTCACTTGGAAACTGGAGTCTGAGATGAAAGAGAGGTATCTAGAGTTGTTCAGGTAATTTTAGGGTCGAAATTTTATTAGAAGGAGAGAATTGTAATAGCCCAAAGGTAGAATTGTCTTTTAGGCTTTGAAACCAAGGGTAAAAGAGAGATTTCTAGATAGAAAGTAGATTCGAGAGGGTTTAAAGGTAGAAAGTCATTTAGAGGTCTTCTGTGGCTTATACATGGATATTCTAAGAGAAATATTTCATGTATGGTGCAAAAAGATAGAGAATTGAGATTTTCCTTGCGCACACGGTTGTGTGTCAGGTAAGAGGTGCCATAAATGTTTAGTTTTTCTTATTTTTGCCCAGCTTATCCTATTCTGCTTTTTCACTAATTCTTCTCTAGTGAACCCTAGGTTATAGAACCTTTAACCAGTAGCCCTAATTCAAGCTAGAGATTTAGATATCGCTAAAGAGAGAGATCCAAAAGCTATGGCAAGTGGTAAGTATTTCCTTACCTTTTTCACTTAGTTTCATAGCATGTTTTCCTTATTTCTCTGAGTTTTAGCATGTTTGCTGGGTTTCATGGCATGCTTAAGTGTTTGATTGATGATTTTATAGTTGATTGAGTAATTGATTTAATACTAATGGGTATATGTGTATGTATATATGAGATTTATGTTTTATTTATGCAATGTGGCATGAATGGAGAGAGGTTTCTTTGAATATGTTGATATTATGATATTGAAAGAGTGTTGAGATGATTATTTAAGATGTGATAATTAGTTAAAAGTGTTTTGCTAGGATTTTCTGGTTTTCAAACACGTATTATAGAAGAAGAGTTAAGCACAAGACCATGTACCAAAGCTTAGACGCCCGTATGACCTCATTTCTACATGAATACAACCTTGCATGACACTTGTATGCATATGAAAATCCAAACGTATGCCTATGCAGCTGATGCACATGTCCTTGTGCTTGATCCCAATTTCACACGCTTATGTAAGCAAGACACAAGAGTGTGTTTATACTGTTACATGCCTGTGCAGTAAGGAACACAACCTTGTGCTTTAGACGCACGCCTGTGTGGTCAGCCCAAGATTTTTAGAATTGATTCCAGAAGCTAGCACGACAAAGAACACGGCCTGACCACAACCCTGTGTGCCTCCCTACATGCTTGTGTGTCAACTGGTAGATACCCTGTATTCATCAGTCTGGGCAGTATAGTAGATATTTCAGGTACAATACTTTTTGATACAGTTTTCAGCTTATACTATATGTATATATTCAAGATCTCCAGATAAAAGTTTTTATATTAGAAAGAGTTTTTGGAAAAGAAAGAGTTTTCAAAAAATCAGGCCCAAGGCCAAGTTTTATAACTATTAAGCATTTATATGACATCAGAGCATGCATAACATCTCATGTATAACATTTCATGAGAAATAAAGTAGATGAAGGCAAAGAACTTTATAGAAAACAAATGAAATTTAGAAATAAGAAATAAGAAACAAGAAAGCAATTTAAGCAAAGAATAATGTGATAAGATACAAGATCAGTTTAAGCTTGAAACCTGCTAGTTTTAGAGATAGGAAATGCTTATTAAGTGATTTTATCACTTAACCCTCTCCCTTTCTTTCTCTTTTACATGTTAGTGATTCTAGGACTGAGTAGGAGCGGTGCAACTATCAAATTTTGGAGACATGACTTGGCAGTAGATAACATGTTTTGGCTTGCATGCTTAATACATGTTATTTTGGTTTTATGCATGTTTGTATATATGATACTAATATGAGATAGTTGTATGAACAACATGTTTAGAAAATGCATAGCTTGGGATTTCTGAGAAAGTAATTATTATTTTCTCATTTTATTCATAGTATTTCCTACTTCAACTTTCGCATTAAAAATTTAAAGTTTCAATAGTATATTTTACTGTAGAGATTCCCTTTACAGGTGTATTTTTTTAGAATAATAAATATTATGTATAGTTATGCATAGAGGCCTGTGGCGGGGGTGACTACATGCACGACTACGTGATTTTTAAACGCATGACTGTGTGTCATGTTCTAAGATACACTCCCGTGTAGCCCAGTTGTTCAAAAAAGTTCATACACCTTTGTGAGTTAAAGATGCTTGATCGTGTGGGTATTATGTGCAAGATCATGTAAGCTTTAAGAATTTTGAAGCATTAAAGATGTGAAGACACACAATTATGTGTGTGAAGCATAAGTCGTGTAAGGTACGTGTGATAGTAAAAATTCTACTATTGTAGAGCATGATTTAATGAGAGCAAGATCATGCAAAAGAGGGACACAACCGTGCACCTATCCAGATTCACTTCAACAACTCTTAAATCACCTTCAATGGTTACTTTTTCTCATCCTCAATAAATTGGAAGCTGATTTAAGTTGTAAGGGTTAGAGAATCACACTTTAAGCACTTATGTTTTATTCTCTAATTATTCTCCATGAATTTCTCTCCCTAGACTATACTTGTAAATCATTTGAGAGAAACTTTGTGAGCTTAATTGTTGTATCTTCCTTCTAAAAACTTATTTCTTTTCTTTGATCTTAACAACCCTTGGACGCAATCTCGTAAAACTAGTGTAAAGCGAAATCCCGTGAAACTATGTTAAGGGCTTAATCTCTTGTTATCAAAACTAGTATAAGAAGGGTGAAATCCCTTGTATATAAACTATTGTATTTTTGGGGATAAAGATAATGAAGACAAGGCATCAAGTGGGTTGTTTGGAGAAATGGACGTAAAAGGCTTGTGAAAAAGCTTTAAACTACTATAAAAACAACTGAACACTTCTTTTCTTTCCTTTCTTTATGTTGCTTTTAATTGTTTTATATTTGCTCTATACTTTTATGGTTGCATGTTTGGCTTGAGTTGAATGATTTGTTTGCTGATTTTATTTCTGAGCATTGGTAGAAAAAGTTTTTAAGTTCATAAAGATTTTTATTATAACCTCAACCCACCCACCCCCTCAACCCCCCTTTGGTTATTTGTCTCATTGTATTTAGGGTTTATCAATTTAAGATAGAAGATCCACCATTTGACACTGTTTATTCCTTAGCACTAATCTCATTCAGTGGTGTTCTAAAAAACAAAGGGTAGTTGCTCTGTTATCCACAAAAGTAAAGGGTAGAGCTCTTACTCATGTTGCCACAAAATTGACCTAGACAAAAACCTTATTCTTTAAGCTTGAGCTTGAATTTTCTACTCCAATTATTTGGTGTGATAATAAGAGTACTAATGCCTTGACCTCAAATCCCATCTTTCATCCTCATACAAAATACATATAAATTATTGCACAATGTATTGAAGGTCCCAATTACTGCCAAAAATAAAGTAATTCAATGTGTTCCTAGTGAACTACAAAAAGCTGATATCTTGCCTAAAGCTTTACTAATGCGTAAGTTTGAATACCTTAGAAACATTCTAAATGTATGCATTACTAAATTATGCTTAAATAGATAAGTTTAATTTGTGTTTTCAACTGTAGTGTTGACAGTGTTGATCTGCTTCTAGGCTTTCTATCCTTATGGACTGTCATAACCAGCCAATCAATTGTATATGTAGCAATTGGATCATCAGTGTTGATGTTTTTCTGTGGCATTTGGGATTCTTTTGGTTATTAAAGACTTTTGTTATTGATATGTTGGATTTATAATATTATAATTGGCCCATTAGTGATTGTGTGATTTCTAGGCTGTTTATGCTTATGGACCGTCATTTGTGGTCAATCAATTATATAAATGCAACTGGATCATTAGTGTTAATGCTTTCTACTGAATATTCTACTAGTTATTGGAGACTGTTTGTTGTTGTTTTGTTGGATTTACAATGCTATAACTAGCCTATTAATGATTGTGTGTTCTTTGGTATATGTATTTTACTCCTTTATTGGAAATCTTGCTTAGTATCTGAGTTAGACTAGTGAATAATTGTTGTTCTGAAGTTGATAATGCTACCACTATATTAGTTCATTAATGGTATTATGCTTCTCTGGCATCATTTCTTTTGTTATTTTGCTACTTTATTGGAGAGTTTCCCTTACCGGGATTTGAATTAAAGAATGGTGCATTACTTCTAATCTGGTGTTGCCATGTATCTACTGCCCTTGTTTATTGGGTTTACAGTGCGTTTGCTGCCTTAATTGTCTTAATGAAGTATATGTAGTATTGTTTTATTTTCTTTAAATACAGTTCAAGTGTAAGTGTTGAAGCTTTGACTGAAGCTAGCTTTTTTTGGTAATTAAAAATATGTATAAACAAAAAGAGCACAAGCAACGCCCTATTAACCTAACCATAATGACAAAGCGCCAAGGGAGGGGAGACAAGCTGAAAAAACCAAAGCAAATCCCTTTTGAGAGTCTATCTGAGCAAAAACCAAGACACAGCTCAAGGACCCAAACAAAAAAGCCTAAAACGTGCCTCAAAGGCTATGCAAAACAAGCCGACTACCAAAAACCATACCCTCAAAACCTAAACTAGGACAAAGAAAAAGTCATATAAAATAATGCCCAATCCATGTGCAAAAGAATCCTAGACCCAAAGCTGAATAAATCACGCCAATCCATAAGCCGAAGCCTTTAGACAAATATTCACCATTCCTTTGAGCCCAACTTAAGCCCATCGCGGTTCACCACATTAAAACAGCTCATACCTACTAGGCTGCCAATCTCGCCCGTAACACTAGGCTTACCGAATAATGCCCAGTACAAAGAACAGCCTCTCCAATTATCCTGATACAAAAAGCCAAGGACAAACTACCGGCCTATGTTAGCTGCCTTATTGATCTCTCCCCAATCATCCAGATTTAAGCCCTTATAGAACATTAAGGAGCTCCAATTAGCTGCTTTTCTAAAGGAGTAAAAAGTATTAGCCATATTGCATTTGCTTAATAAATCTGCTACAATCAATCCTGATAAACTAGCTTTTTATTCGTAAGCATAATGCCTTTTCTTAAATCCAGCTAGGTATAATTTAAACTCTTCATAATGGTCCATCAGTTACTTATCCCATAGTCCACTAGTCCCGTAGTCCACTAGCAAGTTAATCTCCCAAAGCTGAGAAAATGTGCTGTTATAATTAAGTCTATTCTACCCACCAATATTTGCTACCTGCCACCTGCTGTAACTCTTCCCTACCATTTCCTTCACCTTTAACTAGCTTCTGTATATGACTAGCTTTAATAAAATATCATGCAACCTTTTACTCACTTACACAAGGACCTTTGCATGGGAATTTGGCTACATGCACAGTGTACATAAACAGTGCATGTAGCAAAATTTAATAGACTAGCCCATAGTCTAGCCTTTAGTGAGAAAAGAAATAGGCCAAGGTGACAAACCATACATGCCAACATGCATAGACCACCCAACTACTCCATGCAAGCCACTTTAGTACCTGATATGCCAAGTGTGCATTAAGCCTTTATGCATATCCAACCCTCTCGAAGAAATATAACTACAAATGTGGCTGCACCAAATAAAATTATTTTCTATAAATTATGTCAAACCAACAAAGTAGTCATTCCTCAACCTCTCCACTATGGTATTCCAACTTATTTTCCCATACCATAAGTAATGAAGGAGGAACATATTTATGGCTACTCAAAACAACCATCCCCAATTGAGCAAACTTAGTGTCCAACCAAAGGTAGCTAAGATAATAACACAAAGCCATATACCCAAAGCCATGTGGCCTAGAGTGTTAAGGAGAGAACCAAGCTCTATAGAGAGAAAAGTGAACCAATTGTATTTGACCTACAAAACATCAAACTTTTTAATTATAAGCATTCCTATCTCTTCGCACTCAAAGTTTGTCCTAAGGTTGATGATGGTAAGCAACCCACTTAAGATCACTCTCATCTCCTACTCTTTATCCCCATACCTTAATAAGGACTCCAAGGAATAATCAAATGCCAATAGTAGATTTAAACACTTTGTTCTGAAGAGACCAATTAGAAACAATTGATACATTTTACTTGACTTGGTAAAGTTAGACAACTCAAGCTCTGTAAGACCCGCCGCCACGAGTACCCTCTACTACTGAAAACTGAGAGGGATCTTTTATTAATAATCTGAAAACCTGGGTACCCGCGACGGGAATCTTACGAAAACTAATAAACTGAAACTATACAACTGTACACATGCAGAAGCGTAACTGAATATACATCGCTGAAATATATATATATATTATATGTTCTGTACAAAGGGCCCACTGGCATACATCATATACAACATACATACAGTTCAGATACATCTGAATATGTAAACATATACAAAACGACCTCACAGGTCCAAAACTGATACAAAACTGATCGAACTGTGTGTGCGTGCCTTCTCCGTCAGCCTCGGTCCAACCGCTCCACAGCCACAGCACGAACACCTGAAAACTGGAAGAAGGAGGGGGATGAGTGATAAAGATCACCCAGTAAGCGCTCCTTACTTCCCTCAATACCCAAGCAAGCACAAACAATCATATAATCAAACATACCTGGGCCTCGGCCCTAATCAAACATCTATGCGCTTGCTGAAATCTGAAAACTGATCATCTGGATCTCATTCATATATTATTATCATATAAAGTCATGTCATGATGTGAATGTCATGTCATGCTAACTGATTACACTGGATGCATGCATCTGAATACTGAGTGTACCTGAAGGTACCTACTATGCTGATCAGACTTGGTGGAATACAGAGATTTGGCATCCTGGCCATGTGGGCTAACCATTCTAGCTACTGGCTAGGAAGCTGCTAAATAATATCTGCTGAATAATAATTGCTGCCCAATCTGACTGGTGTCAGATGGTAATACTGAAATGCTGCTGAAACTGCCCAATCTGACTGGTGTCAGATGGTAACACTGAATCCCATAGATGCCCCCTCGTATTCACCCTATACTCTTCCCCGTACATCAGGTTCTGAATACTGAATACTGCTGAATTTGGATCCCCTGATCCTTTCTGAAACTACATGTCATGTCATGATATGCACATGCAGTTTATTATCTGAATACATGCTCATATGATGCTTGTCTGAAGCAATTTAGCCATTAATCTGAATTCGCATGCATAATTAATCAATAAATATTAATTTTTCTGAAAAACTACTGATGCACGGGCGTGCATGAAACGTGCACGGGCGTGAGCCAAGACACACGGGACCGTGCGCTGGTCGTGCGCCTGGTCGTGCAAGCTACTGGAATCTACTATTCATCATCACTCAAAAGGCCTATGCACAGGCGTGCGTATGCGGACACACGGGCGTGCATATGCATTTTCTGGCCGTGCACAAGTCGTGCACACGGGCGTGCATCTGGAGAAACACAGGCTCACGGGCGTGCATGATAGTGCACGGTCGTGCGTCTGGTTCTTCAACAAAGCACCGCCCGGAAACATCATGAATTGGCCAACCAAAACTCATCCAAATGCAATCACACTTCAAATACATGTTCTCAACATCCAAATTATCACAATTCCAGCCTCAACCTGCACATGCATCATCAATCATGGAAACTACCATGCCAACATCTCATTTCTCTCACTAAAGCCATACATACACACATGCAAGCTTCAAAGGTGAGAATTTGCCATCAAACTCAACATGCAAGGCCATAAAAGCATCCCAAACATTCATCAACATGCATATAACTCATCCATGGCATCAAACAACACAAAGCAAGCCGGGAAAACTCAAGAAAAGGTAAGGAACACTTACCTCTTTCCATGTTTAGCAAACTTGCACAAATCTCTAATCTCTTGGCTCTCTAATCGGGTTGGGAGCTTCTTGTAGCTGGATTCCTTCTCTAGGAACGGGAGGCACTGCTGAAATGAAAGAAGGCTTCGGCTAAAGCAACTTGGGTGAGAAAAGAACCAAATTTCTCTCGGCTCTCACTTAAATACTAAGCCATGCACGGGCGTGCACTACTTATGCACGGGCGTGCACCAGGGAAAATAAGCATCACTTATTTCCCGCTCGCTCGCCTAATCGAATCCTTCCGAAAGGATTCCAACAGAAGCCACACGGCTCCGAAAACTCACCAACTCACCCCTGAACTTTACTAGACTCCCAAACTCTCTCTGAATTCGATTTCTAACCCCGAAACTCTCCCCTAAGGGCATTTCTAACCTGGGATGCTACATTTCCTCCCCCCTTATAAAAATTCTGACCTCGGAATTACCTGAATAACTCTGGGAACCTATCCCTGATCTCAGACTCTACCTCCCAAGTGGCTTCCTCCACTCTCTGACTGCGCCATAAGACCTTCACAAGAGGAATCTGCTTGTTCCGGAGAACCTTGACCTTGTAGTCCATAATCTGCACTGGCAGCTCTTGATAACTCAAATCCTCTGCCAACTCTATCTCTGAAAACTGAAGCACATGAGAAGGATCTCCCACATACTTTCTCAACTGCGACACATGGAAGACATTATGAATTCTGTCCATGCTAGCTGGCAAAGCCAATCTGTAGGCAACTGTCCCCACTCTCTCAAGTATCTCATAGGGACCAATGAATCTAGGGGCCAACTTCCCTTTTCTGTCAAACCTGAGAACGTGCCTGTACGGAGCAACCCTCAGAAAAACTCTGTCTTCTACTGAAAACTCAATCTCTCTGCGTCTCAAGTCTGCGTAGCTCTTCTGTCGATCCTGGGCCTGTCTCATTCTCTGCCTGATAATCCGGATCTGCTCAATCATACCCTGAACAATCTCTGGACCCACAACTGTCTCCAGAGAATCTCTCTCTCCTATCTCATCCCAATGAAGAGGAGATCTACATTTTCGACCGTACAATGCCTCAAACGGAGCCATCTGAATCGTCGCCTGATAACTGTTGTTATACGCGAACTCCATGAGAGGAATCAACTTTACCCAATCGGTCTGGAAGTCCATACAACAGGCTCGAAGCATATCCTCCAGAATCTTATTAACTCTCTCAGTCTGCCCATCTGTCTGAGGATGGTAAGCTGAACTAAACTGCAATCTGGTCCCCAAAGCTCTCTGCAATGACCTCCAAAAAGCTGACAGAAATCTGGAGTCTCTGTCTGAAACTATGGTCCTGGGAACACCATGGATTCTGACCACCTCTCTGACATACAGTCTCCCCAACTGATCTGTAGACATACCCTGTCTGACTGGCAGAAAATGCGCTGACTTACTCAGCCTGTCCACAATCACCCAAATGCCATCAAATCCCCTCTGAACTCTAGGAAGACCAGAAATGAAATCCATCGAGATGTCTTCCCACTTCCACTCAGGAATACTCAAAGGATGAAGTAAACCTGAGGGTCTCTGATGCTCTGCCTTAACCTGCTGACATATCAGACATTTGGAAACAAAGTCTGCGATGTCCTTCTTCATGCCCGACCACCAGAAACTCTTCTTGAGATCCTGATACATTTTCGTACTGCCTGGGTGTGCTGAATACACCGTACTGTGCGCCTCTGATAAGATCCTCTGTCTCAACTCTGAACTCTGTGGCACACAAACTCTGCCTCTAAATCTCAAGATCCCATCTCTGAACTCATAATCTGGCACTGCTCTGTCTGACATCCTCTGAAGCATACTCTGAGTCCACTCATCTGACATCTGGCACTCTCTGATCTCATCATACAGGGAAGATCTGATCTGTAGCCTGGAGAATCCTGCAGTCACTATCTCAATCTGCTCCCGGGCAATCTCATACTGCAACTCTGACTGAACTGAAAGGCTGGATAAGGCTACTCGCCTGCTCAAAGCATCTGCCACAACATTGGCTCTCCCCGGATGGTATCTGATATCACAATCATAATCCTTCACCAACTCTAGCCATCTCCTCTGCCTCATATTGAGCTCTCTCTGGGTGAAGAAATATTTCAGACTCTTATGATCTGAATAGATATTGCACCTGACACCATAAAGATAGTGTCTCCAAATCTTCAAAGCAAACACCACTGCAGCTAACTCCAAATCATGGGTAGGATACCTCATCTCATGATCTCTCAACTGCCTTGAGGCATAGGCAATGACCCTACCACTCTGCATCAACACTGCCCCGATCCCCTGATGGGACGCATCTGAATAAATGTCATACTCAACTCCCTCCTGAGGTAGTGCCAAAACTGGAGCACTAGTCAATCTCTGCTTAAGCTCCTGGGCCTCGGCCCTAATCAAACATCTATGCGCTTGCTGAAATCTGAAAACTGATCATCTGGATCTCATTCATATATTATTATCATATAAAGTCATGTCATGATGTGAATGTCATGTCATGCTAACTGATTACACTGGATGCATGCATCTGAATACTGAGTGTACCTGAAGGTACCTACTATGCTGATCAGACTTGGTGGAATACAGAGATTTGGCATCCTGGCCATGTGGGCTAACCATTCTAGCTACTGGCTAGGAAGCTGCTAAATAATATCTGCTGAATAATAATTGCTGCCCAATCTGACTGGTGTCAGATGGTAATACTGAAATGCTGCTGAAACTGCCCAATCTGACTGGTGTCAGATGGTAACACTGAATCCCATAGATGCCCCCTCGTATTCACCCTATACTCTTCCCCGTACATCAGGTTCTGAATACTGAATACTGCTGAATTTGGATCCCCTGATCCTTTCTGAAACTACATGTCATGTCATGATATGCACATGCAGTTTATTATCTGAATACATGCTCATATGATGCTTGTCTGAAGCAATTTAGCCATTAATCTGAATTCGCATGCATAATTAATCAATAAATATTAATTTTTCTGAAAAACTACTGATGCACGGGCGTGCATGAAACGTGCACGGGCGTGAGCCAAGACACACGGGACCGTGCGCTGGTCGTGCGCCTGGTCGTGCAAGCTACTGGAATCTACTATTCATCATCACTCAAAAGGCCTATGCACAGGCGTGCGTATGCGGACACACGGGCGTGCATATGCATTTTCTGGCCGTGCACAAGTCGTGCACACGGGCGTGCATCTGGAGAAACACAGGCTCACGGGCGTGCATGATAGTGCACGGTCGTGCGTCTGGTTATTCAACAAAGCACCGCCCGGAAACATCATGAATTGGCCAACCAAAACTCATCCAAATGCAATCACACTTCAAATACATGTTCTCAACATCCAAATTATCACAATTCCAGCCTCAACCTGCACATGCATCATCAATCATGGAAACTACCATGCCAACATCTCATTTCTCTCACTAAAGCCATACATACACACATGCAAGCTTCAAAGGTGAGAATTTGCCATCAAACTCAACATGCAAGGCCATAAAAGCATCCCAAACATTCATCAACATGCATATAACTCATCCATGGCATCAAACAACACAAAGCAAGCCGGGAAAACTCAAGAAAAGGTAAGGAACACTTACCTCTTTCCATGTTTAGCAAACTTGCACAAATCTCTAATCTCTTGGCTCTCTAATCGGGTTGGGAGCTTCTTGTAGCTGGATTCCTTCTCTAGGAACGGGAGGCACTGCTGAAATGAAAGAAGACTTCGGCTAAAGCAACTTGGGTGAGAAAAGAACCAAATTTCTCTCGGCTCTCACTTAAATACTAAGCCATGCACGGGCGTGCACTACTTATGCACGGGCGTGCACCAGGGAAAATAAGCATCACTTATTTCCCGCTCGCTCGCCTAATTGAATCCTTCCGAAAGGATTCCAACGGAAGCCACACGGCTCCGAAAACTCACCAACTCACCCCTGAACTTTACTAGACTCCCAAACTCTCTCTGAATTCGATTTCTAACCCCGAAACTCTCCCCTAAGGGCATTTCTAACCTGGGATGCTACAAGCTCATCCCATCCTTAATAATGTCTCTACATTGTATGCCATTTAACATGAGTTAGACAACTTCTCTTTAGTAGTTGAGCCTCTACCAAAGATCTTATTATTCTTTCCATGCCAAATCAAATACATTGTGGCTCCTAAGCATATTCTAGCTATATGTCTAAGGGTATTCTTTTTCCATTCTTTTACTATGTTTTCTATGTACTTGCTCTAGCCTTGTCCTCTATAACTAAGGTTGCTCATGTTTAGGATGTGGCTCCTAAGTTCTCATCATGCATATTACATAAAACATAAGTAAAATTAGAGCTAATTATAACATCCTAGGATTAGAAATGTCTCTTTAGTTAAGAATTGGGGTTAGATGTGAGAATTTGTGATAGGTTAGGAGTTATAAGTGTTTAGGGATGAGATCGTGAGTTTTCAGAGTTAGTGTGGTTTGCGCATGATTCTCCTTGAGAGGTTTCTTTATGCGAAGTGCGGGAAATGAAGTTTCTTCATTTTTCCTCATGCACCACGTGCATGTTAGTATGCACGCCTATGCATAAATGAGAGAAAAAATAGCTTAAAAACATTTCTCACCTTTCCTTTGCTTATTTTCATCTAAGTTTCCATTTTTATTTTCAGAGAATCTCAACCCTAAGGGTGTTAATCAGTAGTAGGAGGCTCCCAATCTAGTTAGAGAGTGAGAACTTTTGGTAGAAAGAGAGAAAAAATAGTCATGACAAGAGGTAAGTATTTCCTTGCCTCTTTCTTAAGTTTCCCAACATGGGTTTTTGCTGATTTTCTGAGGTATGTTAGTGTTTCCAGCATGTTTTGTGATTGTATAACTTCATTATATGTTGATATGATGAAAATGAAGTGGTTGTGATGGTATTTCTTGCCCATGAGCATGCCTGATACATTTATATATATGGGTATGTATTTTTGAGAAGTTTTAACGATTGATTATGATGTTATGCATTATGGATGAAATTGGTATGTGTTTATATGTTGTTTGAAGTACTGGAAATGAATGAAAGAGATTGATTGTAGATATGCTAAGCATTGGATGGGATTCAGTGTGTTTCTGGCATGTAATGCCAAAACAAGGTAGGACGCACGCCTATGCCCCCGCAGACGTACAGTTATGTGCCCTTGCAAGTGTAAGGTCATGCCCATGTACATGATTTGGTGCACGATTGCAATTTAAAGAGGTTACGACCGTGCGTTTGAGGGTCATGGTCGCACATAAGCAATATAGAAGAAATCAAGAAAAATCCTAAAACTTAGCACGACCAGGCTACACGGCTAGTACATAACCCGTGCATTTTCATGCACGCCAGTGCATAAGCAAAAAATTAGTAAAATTGAGGAAATTAGGCACAAAGCGTGTGAAACCCTTTTCTAACAGTTGTAAAACATTATAATAGGATAAATAAGAGAAAATGATGCATCATAAGCATATCATATCTTGGTATGCCATATCAGTATTTTCAAAAACAGATCTACAAATCCAAATACATGTTTTAAAGTTAGAAAAATATGATGCTTCAGACATCTTTTTAAGGTGAATACGAGGGGGCACTTGTGAGTTACACCCCCATTAGAGAGAGAGCCAACATTAGTATATGCTGGTGTGCATTTGATGAGTAGTTAGTAATTTACTTTTAATTTTATCTTCAGATTTTAGTTGACCAACCAAGTGTCAAGAGGTTGAAGACTCATATGCCTAATATGCCGAATCCTTGCGTTCATTAGTCTGATCAGCACTACAGATTTTTAATTGCATTATTTTTAGATAATTTCTCAGTTTCAGATCTTCAGATCTTTACAGATATTTTTCAGATAATAGTAGTGATTTCAAAAATTGGCCAAGGGCCCATAACATGTTTTAGCATGAATTCATACCATGACATGCATTTCATGGCATAAGATATAGATTCAGTTAAAAGAATAAGAACCAATTCTATTTTGAATAAGAAGTAAAGCGAATTAACAAAATTTAGAATTTCTAAATCATAAGAACAATTAAATTAAGCTCAGACATGAGATCAGCTTAGAATTTTGTTTTAGGTTAGAGAAAGTAGGAACTGCTTGCTAAGTGATTTATCACTCACCCTTTTCCTATCTTTTTTTTTTTTATAGGTCAATAGATAGATGTTGCTGAGGCTCGGGTAAACTATGGCTGAAGGGAGTGTAACATCCCAGATCGGGGTCAGTTTGAGATTTTTGGGAATTCTAGGGTTGTGTGTATGTTTTGGGGTGAAATAGAGGTTTTTAGAGAGTTTTGTGGCTTGTGCATGGATCCGTTTGGGAGGATTTGCATGCGAGCGCGGGAAAATGGCATTTTTGTAAATTTTTCCTGCCATGTACGCCCGTACATGAGAGATGTACGCCCGTACATGAGATAAGTTTTAGTCGCCTTGGTTTTTAAGTCGCACTTATCTGCTTCCAAACCCCTTTTTACCCAAAGTTTTCCTTTCAATTTCAGAGAACATCAACCCTAGGAGGGAAGAGCAGCTTCCAGGACCTTCCAATCAAGCTTGAGCTAGAGATCTTCTTGAGAGAGAAAGCATGTCAAAAGGTAGGTGTTTCCTTCCTCTTTCCCTTGTGTTTTTTGTTCGGTTTGATGCTTGCTTTATGCATGAGATGTGTTTCCAGCATGCTTGTGATGTTTTCCTTGCGTGTTGATGATGATTTGAGATGATTATGTTGATGATTAATGCTTATTTGCATGTGATGAGTGAGAATATATGTTTATGTATGTTTGGAGATTGGGTTGGATGATTTGCATGAGATTTGAAGTTGCTGGAAGTTTAATTATGCTTATTTGAAGTGTTTGGCATGTGATTTATGCTTGATTTGAGTTTGGGTTGTGTTTTTGGCCGGAATCGAGTTAATTCCCGAAGGTCATGGAGGTGCAGAGCAGGATGTACGCCCGTACACCTGCTGTGTACGCTCGTACATCATGCCTTTTCTTCAGCATGTACGGCCGTACATGGCTCATGTACGCCCGTACATCAAGAGAAAATGAGAAATTTTCCAGAAATCACAAAATCGCGTACGACTACATGCATGACTTGCTCACGGTCCCGTGCACATGCATGCACGCCCGTACACATGATACGTACGCCCGTACGTCAAGCAGAAAAGAGAAAAATAAGTTTTAAATGAGAAATATGCACAGTAAACCCTATCCAAGTGATAGAAAATAGTAAATTGAGCTCAAACATGAATACATGATGCATCATATACATATGCATAGCATGGCATGCCATACAGTGTTTTCAGAAACGGATCCGAGGATCCGAATTCATGTTTTCAGTTGAAAAACATAGTTTTCAGAGGTGAATACGAGGGGGTACTTGTGAGTTTCAGCACCCGTGTCACCAGGAGTTATATACTCATTACTAGCCCTATGTATTGACATGTGCCGGGTTGCTCAGCTAGCAGTTTAGGTTTCCTGGTCCCAGGATCAGATGCAGTATAGCGCGAGGCGCTTAGATCAGTTCAGTTTCCAGGCCCAGGCCTGATGGCATCACGTGGGCCATACATTTTGTGGCACGTGTTTGCAGAGGAAACTCACATGGCCAAAGTGTCCAATCCCTGTATTTCATCAGTCTACGCAGCACAGTTTTCAGCATATCATATACCCCAGGGTACCCAGCTTTCAGTATAGCTTTCAGATAAAGCTTTATGATTTTCAGATATGGGATCCCAAGATCCAACATCAGTTTTCATAAACAGTTTTTAGAAAACTATTTTCAGTATATAGGCCCAGGCCTAGTTATGATTTCAGCATGTTATCATATCATGTCATGATTATATGACACAGTGCATATCATTCAGAGAATGATAAGACAGTAAGAAACTGTAAATGAACAGAATATGAATTACGTGTAAGAGACACGAACAGCAGAATATCAGAACATGTTAAGCTTCGTAATGACACGTGACTTTCAGAAAATAGTAATATTATCAGTAACAGTAACAGATCAGATCAGCACAGTTCAGTTTATGCTTTCAGCCTGAGTTCAGTGCGTCAAGTTTGACCTTCCGAAATACTCTTCACTCTAGGTTGTTTACGTATACTCATATACGTATTTTACGACCCGGTATGAGGTAGTATCCGATCCGTGAAGATGAGACCGTCAGAGTGATTTTCAGTTGAGCCTGTTCAGTTGTGTTGAGGTGGCATCCTTCGAGAAGGATGGGTTTAGGGTTTGAGGATATGAAGTGCTTACTAGGTGATTTTATCACTCACTCTCTACTTTCCTTTCTCTTGCAGGTAGGTTGTTGGGAGCTGGGAGGAGGAGTCTGCTGCTATTTTGGGATCCATTATGCTCCAGTTTTATTTGTATGCACATGCATATGTTTTCCGCGAATATTTTATTATGAAAGTTTTATTTGGGCATGTATATATATATGTATACATTGTACTACGAGTCTTCCGCTGTGATATGTCAGTTCAGTTAAGTATTTTGGTTGGGTATTATTGACCATATTTTCTCTATTTAATTATTATTATTTTATTAAGCAGTGAACAGTAATACCCTTCTGAGGTGTCTTACATTTTTGGTATCAGAGCGATATCAAAGCGGAAACTGGGTACATGTGTGTGAATTGCATTGTTTTCGACGTGCATATGTGTGTATTCCAGCATATCCCAGCAGCCAGTGCTCGTCTTCCTCTCGGTGTAAGTATAGTAGTATCTGTTTTGTGCTTGTTGACCCTAATGTTCTGTGGTTCTTCAGATAGGAGAGATAGGAGAGCCCGTGTGCCGAGGTCTTCAGAAGAGGAGGATAGTGCTTCAGTTGGGCAGTCCAGTGGAAGTGGTAGTGGTGGAAGAGGACCGCAGGCCGCCCGTGGTGTTTTTGGGGAAGAATATGTCAGGCGGATCTTCAGAGAAATGATGAGGGAGAGACCTCAGCAGCCTGTCAGAGGCGATGAGCAGATGTATGGCAGAGAGATGCCAGCTAGAGAAGATGCTTATCAGAGGCCAAGGCAGAGACAACCTGAGTTTCAGCGACAGGGTTATCCTGATCAGATGGGTGGTCAGTGGCCAGATATGGGTCAGTATCAGCAGTATCCGTATCAGCGATATCAGGGACAGAGTTCTGGGTCTGATACGATTAGTACCAGTTATAAAAAATGTCATTAAATATTAAAAAACATTGCTAAAAGAAGCCAAAACATTGTTATAAACCAGGAAAAAAATGTCGTAATTTGCAATTTAAAAAAAAAACCGATATATACCATGACAGCAAAAATTAAAAACACTGTTAAAACCCTAAAAAATGTCGCTATAGGTCTCTCGAACCGCTGGTAGCATGCACACAAAAACAAGTGAAAAAAATTGTTCTGACGGGTAAGGGGTTTCTACCGTCATTTTGAAACGCAAGTAAAAACCCAAAAAGAAAAAGTCGTTGTAAGTGTGGTTTACAGCAGCATGTTTATGAGTTTTTACCAACGTTTTCTGAAACACAGGTAAAACTTTTACTGATGTTTTCTGAAATGTAGGTAAAACCTTTACCAATGTACTATTTAACGACATTGCTCGAATGCCAATAACGTTAATTGCAATGTTTTAAAATGCTAGTAAAAATTCCTATAAACACTACTAAAAATCTTTCCTATTGTAGTGGTAATAAGAGAGCAAAGGGAGGCAAGGCACACGGGCGTGTGTACTCGGGCACATGGGCGTGTGGCTGCCTTCTCTTCTCCCCGAGCTTCAGCGAACACGGGCGTGTGGAATTGGGAAAAAAGCACACGGGCGTGTGTCACTCGGGCACACGGGCGTGTGTCTGGGTTTTCAGACGCACACGGGCAGCATGCACGACCGTGTCCCATGTAGCAAAGAGGACGCACGGGCGTGCCTCAGGGACGCACGGGCGTGCCTCAGGGACGCACGGTCGTGTGCTCGACCCAGAAACTACAGAAGGTGTCTGGAAATCCAGAAATTCCCACACCAATACTTCTACACACCAAATCATCAAACATAAACACATACTACTGCTGCAAGCATGCAAATGATCATCAAATCATCAACTCAAACACACCATATAACATAAATAAAGCATATATCATCTGGAAACAGTATATATGCATTCAAATCATGGAAAACCACTCAATCATGCCATCATTCATCATATCACAGCTCAAGCATGCTGGAAATATCTCAAACAAGCACACATAACATTCTCATACACTGGAAATAGCCAATCAGACTCTGAACTCATTGAAAAAGGTAAGGAAAACACTTACCTCGCGCCATGGAAGCTCTATCTCTCTCTCTGGAAGACTCGGGATCTCGAATCTGAAGCTGAGCTGCTGGGGGATCTCTCTCTGGAACTCTAGGGTTCACTGGAGCTGAGGAAGAAGAAAAGAAAACTGGAAATAAGCTAGGAGCTGGGAACTGCACAACTGAAAGGAAAATAAACAGTACATGGCTAAAAGGGCAGACGCACGGTCGTGTGTCCTAGGCACACGGTCGTGTGTCCGATGGAAAATAATCATTTCCACCCCCATATGCGTAGAAACTATACTCAAGTCCCAAAGGACTTCTAAATGACTCTTCTACCCCTCCTGAACTCTCTAAAATGATAATTCTACCCCTTGGGTCATTACACCTAACACCTGGGACCTTCCTTCATTTCCCATTTGAATCTCTTGTCCATCATCAACTTCACTGTAAGTCTTGAAAAAAGATTTATCATAGCAAACATGAATGGTAGCACATGTGTCTTACCACCAATCGGATACTTTGCCTTGAATGGCGCTGACTTCACTCACAGTAGCAATAATGATGTCATTTTCCTGTAAAGAATTGACCTCCAGTTTTTGAATTTTCTTAAATCTGCAATCTTTGGCATAATGGCTAGATTTTCCACACATAAAACAATCTCCTTTCTTTTTCTTCTTGAATTTCTTTTGATCCTTTTTGGGACCAAGAAAGTTGCTTTTACTTTGTTTCCCTCTATTAGAATTATTTAAGGGTTTGCTCACAATATTAGCCTTGATATTGCCTTCATAAGAACTTTTATTCTTGTCTCTCACCCTCGATTCCTCTTCGATGCAAAGGTGTTTCTAAATTTGTTCCAAAGAAAATTCCTTGGAATCATGTAGAATTTTCACCCTATATCCTTTCCAAGATAATGGCGGTTTTGCTATAATTGCACCAACTTGAAAAGTTTCTGGAAGTTCAATCTCTACAACCCTCAATTAGTTTACTATAACCTACAGTTCATGTACTTGTGCCAAAATAGGTGTATTATCAATAATCTTAAATTCAAAGTATTTAGAGATTGGAAATTTTTTAGTGCCTTCCTCCTCAACTTTATATTTAAACTCTAAAGTTTTTCAAATCTCAATTGCAGAAGGTTTAACTTTGTAAAGATCGTAAAGACAATCAGAAAGAGCATTGAGAATATATCCTCGACACATGATTTTATCTTCCTCTCTCTTTTTCCTTTGTGCTTTGAGTTCATCAGAATCAACATCAGTTGATGAAGGAATTAGAGGAAGATTTGGATCAAGCACATAAAAAATCTTCAAGGCAGTAAACATAAATTTCAGTTTCTCTTTCCATTTAGTAAAATTTGTGCCATCAAAACGATCCAATCGAACAAAGTCTTGATTCATCATCTTGATTGTTGCAATCTCTATGATTTCAAATATCACTTTTAAATTGTTGAAACTTGATACTTGAAGACTACAAACAAACTAAAAGAGAAATAATAGTATTAAAGGTTAGTGATAAAAGAGAATGGTGTGAGTAGGCTTGAAACACGTAAATCGTTTTCCTAAAAACGATATTTGCTCCTTCTCCTCTTGAGATTGCTATGAAATTCAGTGCAAATAGCTTTAGTGGATATAACAAGCCTTGTAAATTTTTGCACTTAGCAAACAGAGAAGAAATTCAATAAGGGATACAAGAAAGTATTTGATATTTCAAAAAGAAAAGAAATAAAAGATGGAAGTATTTTTTTTAAAAACAAATTTTGTGGTCTTTATATAGGAATGAAAAGTTGTAATTTTTTAATGAAAAATTACACCTTTTAGTGTAAAAAGTTACAACATAAAAAGTTACACTTGTTCATTATAACTTTTGATGTAAAAAGCTACCACATGAAAAGTTGTAATGTTTGATTACAACTTTTAATGTAAAAATTTACAATATGAAAAGTTATAATTAAAACACAACCTTTGAAAATTTTATCTAAAATTCAATTTTTACTTTATTTTATTTAATTTATGTTTGGAAAATTCCGACATTATTATGGAACAAAAGCAACTTAAAATAAAAAATCTCTGAAACCCCACCCCCCAAATGGCTCTCTTGCAACGGCCTACAGTGGCCTTTTCATAGAGCGGGGTTGCCTCCATCATGGCCCTAATCAAAGGGTCAATTGACCCCTTGATGAAGGCCGTAATAGGGGCAACGCATTAGCCCTAAGACAGAGCAAACATGGGCGCAGCCTGCAGTGCAATTGTACAGCCAAAAATGAGCCATAACGCATGAAGGTTATTGGCACGGGAAGAGAATAACAAAATGCAGCAAAATAAGCCCAAAACAGCAAAATCAATGGTGCTTGCGGAAATTACCAAAAAAAAAAAAAAAAAAGGTGCTTGCGGGGGGGACTCTGCATGCTTTACACGCACAGGGAGTATCTCCGCTTGCGCGTGCGGAGGACCTCCTGCTGAATTCAGGCCATGAGCCTGCCCGCTTTTTTATCCTATTCACCTTTCTTCTTGCTTTTGGGTCGAGCAGGCCTTTTCTCTTGGGCTTAGGCTAGAGCATGCTTTCTTTCTTTTGGACTTCATGGGATAGGCTTTCAGTAGGTATTGGGTTTGGTTTCTTTTTGGGTTTTTTATCTTGGGCTTTTATTTTCATTTTCTTTATTTCTTCAGGCTTTATTTACTTGGGCATTGGGCTTGGATTTTTTTGGAGTTTTGTTTATGCGTTTTGGGCTTGGATTTTATTATTTTATAGATTTTCCCTTATGGGTTTTGGTCATTTTGCTATTTTATGGATTTTTTTTTTTTGGTAATTTGCTATTTTATAGATTTTGGTTTATGAGTTCTGTGGGTTTTGACTTGGGCTTTTATTTATTTGTGGCTTTATGGGTTTTAGGGTTTTAGTGGGTTATCCTTTTATTCATTTATTTTTAGCTCGATACTTCAGAAACTCTGAAACAATATTTTAGGTTTTTCATCATTGAAGATAATTTTGTTGAATCTAAAATAAGGTGTTTACACTAGGAATCCTAAAAAAAGGGAAAAGAGTAGTTTTTATTAGATTTCTACTGGAATACTTGAAGAAAAAATACCACTGAATCGAGCTCAAAATCTAAAGCCCTTCACTAGGTAACCAATATTAAAATAATCTATATCTTTAGAAGGGTAAAGTGATCAATTCAAAGAAGGGTTGAAGGAAAAGGGAGTTGTTAGAAATCTAGGTAAGCAGTCAAAGTCAACAAAAGGCATTCTTGATTGCTAAGACTTGTTTGTAAAGCATTTAGTGGGGAGGGATTAGTTTGCATTCATAACGATGTGACATACAATCATACACAAATTAGAAAAGAAAATTAAGAAGATGTCAAAAAGAAAATAGGAGAAAAATATGAAAAATAGACAAATGAAAACAGAAAATGATAGAATGAGGAAGAAAAACAGAAACCTATTTTTAATTCAATAGCATGAAAAAAAAATGATTTTGATATCAAGTTTTATAGCTTTTAGCTTTTATTCTATGTTCTATAACTTTTTTCATACTATATGGTCATACAATTCAAGACACATACTTATGGCCTTGAGTCGTATGAGCGTACAAAAAACTACTCACACACAACTATAACCCCTTAAGCATAATCTTGTTAAACTGGAGCATGCACATAACTATAACCCTAAGATACAAGATCGTGTGCCCTATAACATACCAAGGTTAGAATGGTCTTTCTAAGTCTTAAATCGGGGTTAGAAGAAAGATTTATCAGTTAGGAATCAGTTTTAGCGAGTTAGGAGGGTAGAATGGTCTTTTGTTGGCTTTATATGGAACTTGTGGAAGGAGTACGACTGTGCATCCCTTTCTCACCATGCACGTCCGTGCATGTTTGTCGCACGCCCGTGCATGCCTACTAGTATATGAAGTCAAATTTTTCCCCTCTGTCAGTTTCAGCGAGCTTCTTATCCATTCCCTTTTCCTTTCTCTCTAGCTAACCCTAATCAAATGAGAGAGAGATTAATCAGCTTTTAGCAGCCAATACAGCCAAGATTTAGCTAGAGATAGAGAGATAGAAGTCATTAGCATCTCCAGGTAAGTATCTTCTTACCTTCTTCCTTTTCTAGAGTTTATGTCTCATTGGTTGGGTTAATTCAGTTATAGAAACATGTTTCTAGTTTAATAGCATGTCTTTGTGTTATTAATGATGATATAGATGAGAAATCTGAAATTAGAAGCATGCTTAGTTTCTTTGATATATGTGTATGTGTATTTAAGGGTTCAGAGAGATTTTAGTATGATTTGGATATGAATGATGGAGAAAATGTGTTAATAGCAGTATATGTTGCATGCTTGTATGTTATAGTATATTTAATTAAAGTTTGATGAGATTTAGGAGTGATCTTGCGTGTTTCGGCCATGGGTGTCGAAACAGAGCAGGATACACGCCCGTGCATTCTTGTTTCAATAGTGTCATGGTCGTGTATGCAAACCATGCACAACTTGATTTTAGTAGGGTCACGACCGTACACTTGAAGGTCACGATTGTGCATTAATAGAATTCAAGAATAAGCAGAGAATTTCTATAAACCTAGCACGGTTATGTTGCACGATTGGTACATGACCCGTATAGGCTTATGCATGCCCGTGCGTCCGATAGTGCACGCTTGTGCGCTTAGTGAAAATGAGAACTTTCCTTCATTTTCAATAGAATTTCAGTAATAAAGCAGTAAATTGAATATTCTAAGTTGAATAACACATGAAATAGCTAATGATGAATAAGAATAAGTATAAAAAGGAAGGGATACAGAGAATTCAATTGTACCTACGAGAAACTTAATAGAATTCAGAAACAACTTAAATAACAGCTTATGATCAGAAAACAGATGGAAACAATATAGTTTATACAAACAGTAACAGAAATAGTAAAATAATGACAAATACAGTAAATGTGCATGTATGTATACATATACGGGAACAGACATCGAAACTGAACAGAAAGGAACCAAAGTAGAATTAACAGCAGTTATGAAATATCTAATACAGTAAATTGACAGATACGGTGACAGAATGTAACAAAACTTAGAAAAGTTACACGAAACTTATTAATGAGCTTAATAAGTTACAGAAATAGTATAACATTGAGTATACACAAAACATAACTATAACAGATGTATATCTATACAAAAAGTAATCAAAAGAAAGGAAATGATAATTATCATGCATGATATGCATTACATGACATGACATGTCATACAGTATTTTCAGAAATGAATCCAAGGATCTGAATACATGTTTTTAGTAAAAAAATATTGATTTCAGGTGTGAATACGAGGGGGTGCCTGTGAGTTTCAGCACACCCTTATAGGAGCTAGTATCAGGAGCTATATGCTCATACTAGCCACCATATGTTGGTATATGCTAGTGTGCTCAGTTAGCAACTTAGGGTTTGGTGATCCGAAGATCAGATATCAATATATAGCGCGAGACGCTTTATTTTAGTATCAGATTCAGTGGCATTACGTGTGTAAACAGTCTCTAGCCCATGTTTACATAGGAAACTCATATGGTCAGGATGTCAAATCCCTGTATTCATCAATCCACACAATACAGTTTTCATATATGATTTTCAGATACAGTTTTTAGTATTTCAGTAGTTGTTCTATCAACTTTTTAGTTATTTTAGAATCTTCGGATCCACTAGTATTATTTTAGTAAACAGTTTTTAGACACCTGATTTCTGTAAACAAGCTAAGGCCTAGATATGATTTCAACATACTTTATGACATGTCATTTCCACATGACATTTACAGTAAAGCATGATTCAATTTATGATTTATCAGTGAGAAATAGTAAAACAGTAAACATTTAGAATACATGAGAATCATGTGACAATACATGACAAAATAACAAGCAGAACAGAGAAATTATTAGATAATCTGATAACTAGTAATACAAACAGAATATGAAATACCAGAAAGAAAAGCTAGTATAGAGTATTACATATATGTAATACAATGAACAAGTTTACAAAATAAACCTACAGTAAAGCAGTAAAAGAGAAAAGATAATGAATATCAGAAAGAGAGCTTAGTGCGTCAAGTTAGACCGTTCGTATTTTTCTTCATTCTGGATTGTTTACATATACTCATATACGTATTTACGATACAACATGAGGCAGTATTCAAATAGTAAGTTAACTAAAAAAGAATATTCTATCAGATCAAAATGAACTCAGTTGAGGTTATCAGATAAATAGTCAGACTAGCTATAGACAAAGTAGAGTCTATTAAGCTAGTAATCAGATTGACAATGAAATCGAAACAGAGCAAGAAAGTATTAAAGAAAGAAAAAAGAGAATAAGATAAAAGAAGAAGCTATTAGACTATCAGAGAACTTAGTTAAGTTCATCAACTTAGTAGCTAGCTAGATATGTATCAGCTTTGTGCCCACCCGAGGGTAGACGTAGGAGATGCTTACTAAGTGACTAGTCACTCATCCCCCTTAGTTTCCTTTCTTGCAGGTTGATGTTTTGGGGAGCTGAGCTTGGAGCATAAGGTGGCTTATGAGTGGGATACAGCTCGAACGGGTTCTTACTCGAGGTTTTTAGTTTCGTATATATATATATGTATGTATTCAGTTTTCAGTAGATAGCATGTTGGCTCGCATGCTTATGTTGCTCATGCATATGGGATGTACAGTATCCCTTGTATTTTCATATACTAGTTATTAATAATAAAATATGAATTTATTAAGGATACTGTACAGTGGGTTTCAGCTTTCCACCACATTTATTTTATAAACTTCCACATTGCATATGTTTTCAGTATAGTTTTGTGTAAGGTTTCTTGTTGGATGTGACCAATAATGATTTTTAGGTAGTAAGAAATACAATAATATAATATATTTTTCTATATAATAAATAAATACTAGCAGTACAGTAACATTTAGCAGTGGGTCTTACATGCCCTCAAGGCACTATTACTTTGGCCTCAATCGTGTGTGCACATATACGATCTTGACCATATAGAAATATGACAGCATAGTCATGTGCTTATCATATGCATAACTATGCATCATGTTCTACCTTTATAACTTCATGTCAAGAACTTGCATATCTAGGCACAAACTCAATCAAATCTCATTTAATCTTACTTAAGCATTTAATACATAAGTAACACACTACTTTACACATTTTCCATATCATATAACCTCAATTCTCAATAAAGCATGCACTTAACCCTTAAACCATGCCCATATACACATATATCTTAAGCATGTAACTTCATCAATTCTACATATAGAAGAACACATGCTATGGAAACACGGAAAGAGGTGATAAATTACTTACCTCTAGCTACAAGTGATCTCAATATCTCTAACTCTTGATTAATTCCTAGCTTGATTGGTTGGTCTTGGCTAATTTTCCTCAATTCTATGGTTAGGGTTGCCAGAGAAGAAAGAAGAAACTAAGTAAAGTTTATCTAAAATCATAAGAAAATCTGCTTTATGTATGGTTACATGAAACTATCAAGAAACACAGTCATACATCTGGAAAATTCTAGATTTCCTTTTTTTTTTTTTTTTTTTTTTTTGTGCTGTATAAGGAAAAGTCCCTTAAGAATACCCATGCATATGCCATATATAGTCTCTAAATGACTATCTCACCTTTAACCTTCTCAAATCTATATCTTGTCAAAAAATCTCTCTTTTAACCCTAATTTTTAGCATAAAAGATTGTTTTATCCTTGAGATGTTACATGGTAAACCCAAGTATTGGAGTCCTTTTGGACTATTATGAGCTTCAGTCACTTTCATAATAGATTCATCAAAAGTGGTAATCTATTATTTAGGCAGATAAGCCAAGGTAATCTATATATATTCATCAGGAGTGGTAGTCTCCTTTCAATGGATTTGCTAGGAATGGTAATCTATTATTTTTTATAGGTTTACTAAGAATGGTAATCTATTGGTAATAAATTCATCAGGAGTAGTAATCTATTATTTAGGTAGATTCACTAGAAGTAATATTTTATCTTTTGTAGGTTTATTAGGAGTTATAATCTACTTTCAATAAATTCAGAAAGAGTGGTTATCTATTAGTTTTTGTATTTACTGGGAATAGTAATCAATGAACCGTAGATTCATCAAGAATGGTAATCTATCTTCTTTAGGTTTATTAGAAGTCTATTTTTTTGACTCCTTTGGGACTATCATAGACTTCGACCATTTTGTGTAATGACTTATTGGTTTAATAATTGGTGTCTTTTACGTACTTTGTTATGTTTTACCTTGTATTCATCTCATTGTACTATATTCACTGCATAACACATACAAAGCCCACAAAGTAATGGATACTTGTAGACACATCATTTTGACCTAACTAGATTTTCTCTGATGATATAGCCTATATCATTTCCATACTAAACTTCAAATTGATAATTTGTGGAATGTGGGCTGAGAAAAGACAAGTGGACTTAGAGTGAGTACCTAAATCTAGGACTTAGGATCCTTAAAACACCCATTAGGTTAGTTTCCTTTAAAAGAGCCCTTAAGGTTAGATTCAAGCCTTTTAAAGCCTATTTAAAACTATGGGTGAACGGCAGGCTCGAGTATATGGAAACAAAACACCCATGTGTCCACCAATAATTCATTATGATAGGCAGAATGGTTTAGCTTTTCTCTTTTTTGGAGAGTTACATGACTTTTGCAGATGACTAAACCTTCATAAATGGTTATAAAATCCTATTTTAATTAGAAATAATTCCTATTTTAAAACATATCAGTTTTTTATAAAAATTATTTTAAAGGAAAATTCTACTTCAACTAGGAAATTGCATTTCATAAAGTTAAAGCTTAAATAGGGAATCTTAAAAATAGGAATTAGGTTTTATAAAGGACTAACTTTCATAGTTTCAGGGGCTTCTCAATCTTTCTTTTGTTAAGGGAAACTCTGCCAAAATTTTTATAGACCTTTTCAAACATTTTTCATTAGATTTTATTCCTAGGATTTTACACCAGAAATATTCTTAGGATTATGAAAACATATACCTTAATAGATTGTCAGAACTGAGTCTAAGAAATCTATTCAAAGAACACAACCATAATGCATTAAAGAAGAGTATTGAAGGAGTCAATATCTATGTACATATCTTACGAGAAACTAAGCTAACTAATGAATTTGTTTAGTGTACCATTTTCTTTTACATATTCTATTCATTTGGTACTAATCATAAAAGGCTAAAAGTAGTCCATGAAAGCCCTTAAGTAGAAGCCTCCACTCTCTAACATGTTACTTCTACTTATTACCTTAAGATTTCCATGGATAAAGGTAGAACAAATTGAAACTATAGTTTTGATTGCTTGTTGTTTTACTTTTTTGTATATGTTAGGTGTATTAGATTCATATGGTAGTTTCCTTGTCAATGATAAGATATCTAGCATGCATGGAAGGAATATCTATGTTTTATGATGTATATGTTAGGTTTCATCGCATGCATATTTATATGATCGTTGGATAACATGCATTTATGTGATCTACGAACTATATGAGTGTGGTTATTGTTATCAAAGATTAGGATCATGTAATTTACATAGGGGATCAACTGCTTATTTATCATAATATATATTGTCTATATTTTGTGTCCTATACTTCATATGGTGTATAAAAAGAGACCAACCTAAAGGCAAAAAGATCGATGAGGTATATGAAATCCCTGGATGGGGATATTATGTGAATGGATATAGAATCCTATATTTGACATTAATTTTTTTTTATTATTTATTTATTATTATTTGTCTAACCCTTTGTTTTATAGGTTTTATTTTTAACTTTTTTTAGGATTAAACTCTTCTATAGAGGTATATGCCAAAGGGATGTAATTATTAATTTTTATTTTACTACCCCTATGTGATATATTTGTTTACATATTGTATGTTTAATAAAGAGAAATTTAAGAATATCGAAACATAATTAAAACATACTATATAGTAGAGGTTAGCCTTTGGACTATGCAATGTGGGTGTCTAACACCTTTTCATTGTCACACCTAACTTTTAAACCCTCATATTAGATAGGTAAAGATAGTTAGGTCTTTTATAAAGAATTCATAGGTCGTCTATCATCAACAATTCTTTTCTAAGTGAAACCTTGGGTGGCAACTCAATGTTACATTTTATGATAGACTAAAAACCCATTCGCAGGTTTCTTTTAGTCTTAGTAGGATGACTAAACAAAAGTGACAAGTTCTACCTAGCTTGTTGTGGCAAAAACTTGTCACAATGGTTAAACATTGTCAAAATTACCTCTAACGGGTGAACAATGACAAAGTTACCCTTACTAGGCTATTTCTTTTTACCTATTATTTCATTATTACTTTTTCTTTTTTCTTTAAGCCTTTTGATAATTTGTCATAATTCTACCTTCCTTAACCTGTCCATAAAGAACAGTTCTCTTATGCTTTCATGCACTCTAAAGAGAAGTGTACATATCTATTTAGGTTCCCGCTTAACTCTGACCCTTAACATTCGTAAACATCTTTGCCTCTTCTTTAGGCTTTGGTAGTTAAATCGACACATAAGGATTTGTCATTCATCTTCCTCACACCCTTCATATCAAATAGTTTTAAAATAACACCTTTTCTTTTATTTTTCCTTCTTTACTTTCGCACTCTATAATTTTAAAGTTATTTGTTTCAATTTTCCACCCCAAATCTAGGACTTATTCTTCTTTAAACCAAAATTGACCATTCTCTTATAGCATTTCAGTATCCCATAGCCGAGATTGTTACTATTGGATAAAAACAATTGGAGCTTTTATTCATGGGTTTATGTACATGATAACAACAATGTTATTGTTTGCATCTTTCTAAAATGGTATATCTCCCCTAACCATCTTACTGAAGTAGGTCACCTCTACCTTTTTATTATTTTATTCATCCTTTTGATTTGTGTCCTCCCAAAGTGGCATATCTCCTCTTATTGTCTTATAGAGATAAGTCATATTTGCTCTTCTACTATTTTATTTGTTATTTTGAACATGATTTTGTTTATATGCCATGCTCCCACCTTTTGTTTACATTATTAGGATATAAGCTTGAAAATATGGTTTATCTAAACTAGGTTTGATATCATTCCTATCAATTTCTATGACTAGAAAGGCTTTTTAGTTTTTGAAAATCATCCATAGAGCAACCTTAGGTCGTTAGTAAATTGTGCTTCTACATAGTCTTTTATGTCTGTTTATGTTTCTTCACGGGCTATTGATATGATTTGCTAATCATTAAGACCTTAGTGCCTATAAACAAACACGTGTTCACTTGGTCAACCATGGTCTGTTTGTATTATTTCTATGACTTATTGTCATAATTTGTGGACTTTTGCTCCACTTACCATTGAAAACCCTAACATCTTAAGGTAAACAAATGTTTGCTTAATTGATCATAGTTTGTCTATATTCCTTTTACTGTCTCTTAGTTTGCTCGATGGGTCCTTACAAGCCTACATTTAAAGGCAATTACTTGTACATAAGACTTTCCACCCACGTCGATTGTGCATGCTCCTCTGTTTACTTTATCTATATATAGACATACTATATTTCAAGAATTTCTTTATCTTTTCCTTTTCTAATAACCTTAACATAAGGTATGTCATTGGTATGACACACTTATTGTTGCTATCCAAGAGCAAATTAGTACCATCAATTTTGGACCTCTAATCTTGGCCATCCATTCAGTCAAGGTCAATACAAATGCTTGATTGTGTTATGCTTTATGCAATAGATTCTGGGATTTAACCCACACCTTCTATTTGCCCATTAAAGAGTTAACAATTGGCCTCATTGACTTTACCACCATCATTAGGGTTCCCTATGTCAGGACAAGGTGCCTTGTGACATTTCTCTTCATTTTTCAAGTGATTAAGTTGCTAAGGAGGCTACATTCGAGCTTCCCTCAAGTTACCTTAAGAAGATATAAATAGATAGGATGAATTTTCATATACGAAAGTAAGGGTCATGGCCAACTTAATTTGATAATAGTTCTCTAACAATAGAGCAGGTGGACTAGTATACTAGTTACTTTCTACTTTTCTTGTCTAAGATAATCCTCTTCCTAAATGCCTTCAAAAAAGGAAATTTTATGTTCTTATGGGCCCTATATGACTTGTATAAGAATTATTGGTTGATTGACCCTTGCTTGTATTTATATCAAGCTTGACTGGTTCTATAAAGGTAGTAAGCAAATTAACAACTATGTTTATATCGTCAAGATATATCTTTGTTACCTTTTTTTCTAATTTTTCTTTTGTGTTTCTCATCATACTATATTAACATATATTGACTGATTGTAGTATTAGGCCTATGTATGGGGCTTGGCCACCCCACTTTTGATGACAAAGTCGATGGATGCATTCGTTTTCTTATAAATGGCTTGCTAGACGGGTAAGGGGATTACTAAAGAAGCCATGCACGATTTACCCTCCCACTTAGTGGAGATTGTTAGCATTACATTCAATAAGGTATTTTCAATTTTTGGTTTTCATTTTTTCCTTTTATTTTTATTATTATTATTATTTTACAAATCGTTTATTGTTTTCAAGTGAAAGTCAAGCCATGAAGCCCTATTAAGGGATGGCTAGCAATGTTCATGACTTCTAGAGATTACCATAGATGACAATTATTGTTAGTTGGTCTTGATTACCATCCCTGATACCTAGGTGAACATACTTTAGATAAAGTGGTTAACCTAGACTTTCGAAGGGTCCCTCATCCTCTTCCTTCAATGCTTGCTCCTTGATTCATTAGAGGACACTAACTGTTCAGCTGAGGTTATAGGAGATTCATTGCAGCATAACTTTATTGTTAGTAGACTTTTCAATATCAACCCTCGATATGTATCACTTCTTTTTTTCCTTCATTCTTGGTTCTATTTATTATATTTCTTTTTTTTTTCTAATAATTGATTTTATAAAGACTTAAATGTAATTGTTATATCACCCTGGTCAAAGATCTAATTGATGTTCCACTTATGATCCCTACTGTCATTTCCTTGGTGGGCACCTCTACGACTACTATAGTTTTGCTTATTTCATAGTCTCAGGCCTCACAAATTACACCTTTTATCTCTTAACTTGTGATTGCCTCAACTATTGGCCTATTTTTTCTTTTATAACGTCGAGTGAGCTAGCACACCATAGTGATTCAAACTACATGGTTTAAAACTCACATGGTCAGTACTTTATCACAAACCTTCTTAATACATTCCTGTAGAGTTTACCTTTATTAGGACCACCTATATATGTTATGCAAAAAAAATGTTTTCTTTTACTTATATGATGCATGAGTGCATTTATTTATTCTTTTAATTTTCTTATTTTAGGTGCCTATTGAGATAATAATATATATCAGAAGAGGTTATTAAGTACTAGGACCAAGCTTATCTTGCAATTCTAAAAAACTCTCTCAATCTTAGGTATGTGTATATGATGAATGATTTCATATATGATTTTTTATATGTGTTACGTTATTAAATTATTTTTTTTCATTTCATTTTTTCTTTTAGACTAGGGAACGATAGTTGTAGGCCTGAATAGGCTATTTAGAGCCAGCCCTTATATGGTTATAATAAGATAAAACTTAACTATAAAGGGAGCTAAATAGTTACATTGATTCTAAGGTGATCGAGTCTTCTTCAAGCACTGACCCTTGGACTTTTAAATCTCTTTGCTTTCATATGGTTTCTTTTTTATTGTGATATTTATACATTTTCAAATCATTACTCTTTTACCCTATATATAGGCTGAACCATGACATATATATATATATATATATATATATATATATATATTTATATATATTGCATTGCCATATGAGTTCTTATCATCCAAACAAATTCGCCCTTTAATGTAAATGATCAAATGAATACTTAATTGTAATTAAATAGTCTAATATCAACATCATACCAAATTGGCACATTAGCATAATAAACCAATACAAATTATTCATTTTTTTTTCTCTTCCTTTTCTTATAGACTTCATTATCATTTGTAACTTGATCGCTTGATGGATTTGGTTTATTCTTTTATGATATAACATAAGCCTTGTATGCATTATCAATCTTAACATCTCCAGTTGGGTTTAGTTTAAACTTAGCAACCCGTTAAGCCTATGTGTTATGAATGTGCTCTAAAAATCAAGTTGTCAATAGCCACAGAGTGATCTCACGTTACAACATAAAAATCCTTTGCTTCTTCACATATTATCAATATATACATGCTAGTCATAAAATGAAGCTGTTGTCAAACCAAAAATCACCACACATGAAATATAGGTGCAAAGTGTATAAATATCAGCTTTCCACCATGGATAGTGCCAAGTGACCATATTTTCAGATAACATAAATAACCAATTACGCTAATTTTCTTAGGTACAAGCTAGGAACATCAATTTCCAGACACAGAAATATTTAAGACCAACATGATCCATAAATATGAAGAGTTCCACCAAAGCTAATTTTTTAAATAACCAAATCTATAATAGTGCATCTCTTCCTCTTAAAATGTTTTTATTACCTCAAACCATTTTATCTAGCTTATTAGAGTTTCTTCCAAAATTATTGGAATCAAGGATTGACCTTCTTGAACTTCTAATACTATAGCCAGGATTTGGTAGTGTCTTTGCCTATGGTAATTGAATGCATCTCTTTGGTAGATATCTCAAATATTTTCATCATTGCTCATGTATACTCCATATTTGACCTCGATAGTGCTATCTCTTCAATGGAGATTTGCGATTGGTACATGATGGCATTAAACTCTTCGATAGTTGGACATATTTTAGCAGTATTGAATCGTAACATGTGTTTTGTCAAGTCCCAAAAAGTCATAACTACCAATAATAATTGCTAATTAATGCTACAATGTTGTAAATATTTAAGACTGTCTAGCTATGCCTATTTCATTTGTTCATAATTTAGCCTAAACGTCTTTCATTAACCCACCCATTTTTTATAACATAATAACCATAAAACATGAGTATGCCATGATAGAATGATGTATGAATGCAATACGTACCACCCATGATTGATTCACCTAAATTCTATTATGCACATGACATGTTCATAGTAAATGCAATACAGACTCTAAAAGTATTATATTTTCCATTCTTTCTTTATTCTAATTTTATCCTAATTATCTCTATTTTAATTCAATTGTATTTCAATGTAGTAACCACTATTTTATTGACACCTTAACTTTTGTTTTTCATTAGCTGATAGCCCCCAACTATAAAGGAAGGTTTATTGCCCATTCATTAGCTTATGGAAAATATGTGCCCTTTAAACTAACCAATCATTCATTTTTACTAAGGCGTTTATTGCCATGCATCTTTATTTATATCACCCATTTTTCTTTTTTTTTTCTTTTTTTCCTTTTTTTAGAAGCTCACTTTGTGTTCCCTTAGATCATAAACTCGCCTTTTCACATGAATATAAGCATTTGTGGTAAAAGTAACAAGGTATAAACCTAAGGAGTTTTGCATACTCTTATCCTAGGTTACTATTCACTATGGAAATGACTCATGGTAGACATGTCGACCCCTAAATCTGCTTAATAACTATGACATTAGAGCAGAGTACTTTATTGCTTACCTTCTCATAGTGAGGAATATAGGTCATCGGAGGGGCACTAAGACAATAGAATTAAAAGCTAGATAGAGTCTGACATGCCCAATATAGATCATTTCTTTTAAAATTTTGTGCAAAATATAAAATTAATCAATCGTAAGCCGTTTGAAAAACTTATACCTATGTTTGGAGGCTCTTTCAAACCTCTTTGATGAAAAGAGGTGTTCATCATCATAAGAATGACAAAACTCAAAGGTCTATAAGAGTAACAAGAGTTCTTGTTCTATTTGGGGTGCTAACGTCTATTATAAACAAGGGTTTGTGTTTGTGCTTGGGAGTTTCAAGAATGAACACAGGTGTAGAGCTAGTTTTTTTAGATAAAAAAACCCTAAAAAACATATTGTGCTTCTCTTTATATAAAGACAGAAGCATGATCATATGTTATAAAACACGTGACTATGTAACCTACCTACATGTTTATAAGCAAGCAATACATGCCCATACTATCATATGCACATTAGTTTTCCTCTAACACACGATCGTGTATGAGAGTTTGAATAACTCATAACCTTATCATCTCACATCACCATAATTTGCACAGTGATCATATCATGCCATATTGATCAACTAATCGTAGTCATGGCTATGCATGAGAATCACTTACGATTATGCATCAATAGAATTCAAATTTGAATTAAATTCAAACTTATCCAAATGTCAGACTTATCGAACCCTCAAGACATATGGTCATGTACCTAACAACGAATACAATTGTGCACAAAGGCAAAAGTCTACAAATAACTTTTAATCCAATCTAAATGGATCCAATAAGTCTGATGCGATAATGCTTATAACAATGTCCATCAATGCAAACACTAAGACAACAATCCTTTGTCTTTTAGCTAGATTAACTCTTATAAATGTGTAACCTGTAAGACATTTACTAACTCGATAGCATCTGAATTTAAATCAAATCTTGACATAAATCATGTACAACCTCTAGTAGAGCACCATGACCACCTTATTAACAAAGTGTTAGTGTATAACTCTCATAGCTTGATTAACTTGACAATTAACACGCAATACAATATCTTCATCATTGTGTCTTATGAGGTTAAGATATAGATATGTTTCTATCTTGAAAACTTCTCGTATATGCAAATGTCCAAACTAGAAATTAGATGCTATATCAATCGATCCAACTATGGCTACAATTTTATTAGTTCTAGATGTAACATCTCAAAGTTAGAATGATCTTTCTAAACTAGAGATTTAAGGTTAAAAGAGAGAATATACAGTGAGAAATAGAATTGAGAGGCTTCAACGATAAGATAATAATTTAGAAGCCTTATATGGTATATGCATGGGTCTCTTCGAGAGACTTTTTCATACCCAATGTAAGAAGTTAGAAATTTGTGATTTCCCTAGAGCACGATCATGCATCCTTTGGCCACATGACTATACATTCCTTTAGCTATGTGACTCGTGTGAAAGAAGGTAAAATCTAGAATTTATCCAGATGTATGACTATGCATCTTAAGGACACACAATTGAGTATTCTTTCTATGTCAACGTAGCTATATAAAGCAAAGTTATCTTCTTTTGCATAGCTAAACCTAACCAAAGATTAGAGTAAAATCAGTTACAGCTAGCAAATTCAACTAGGAATCAAGTAAGAGTTAGAGAAATAGAGATCACTAATAGTTTGAGATAAGTAATTTCTTACCTATTTCCCTTTTGTCCTAATAGTGTGTGTTTTTTTGTGTTGAGTTAATAGTAGAGATGTTTTGAGTTTAAGAAGCATGATTTTATGATAAGATTATGAAAGATGAGAGATTTAGAGGCAGAAGCATGCTTAGAATATATGCATATATATAGAGAGAGAGAGAAAGAGAGAGTTAAGGATTTTAAAAGCATGTTAGGTTATGATTGGATGCTATTTGATGGAGAAAGTATGTGTAAAGTCATGTGTTTTGCATGTATGTATGTTAGACTAAGTTTAAAATTTGATGGATTTTGGGTTGAGTTTTTTAATTTCTAAAATCAAAGTTACAGAAGTAAAACATGACACACGATCGTGCGCTTGATGAGCACATGATCATGCTATTATATTTCTATATAGTCATAGTCATTTATGCACATGCATGACTAATGTTGAAAAATAGTGTCCTATTAGGACACGACCGTGCATCTCAAGGTCATGGTCATGTGTTTTTCCCAATTTTGTATGACCATGTCTAAGTAGTTACAGTTGTGTACAAATAGAGTTTTACAGGCCCATACACGTAAGGCAGCGACCATGTGTTCACACACGACCATAAATCTTGAAGTAAATGACCATACAACAAATAGAAATTTTAGAATAAAGACCAGAAAACTAGAAGCTATTTCAATGTGCCTAGAATTATAATAAAAATACTAAATAAGCTTGGAGAGGTTATAGGACCATAGTTTAAACTTATATAAGTATGAGAAAATAAAGTAAACTAAAAAACAAAATAAGCAAGCAGTAGAATAAGACTCGAAAGTTGAAATCACATAGCCTAAATAAGAACCTTAGACAAGTATCAAGCATTTAATAAGAACATAAATGATTACAAAAGCAAGAATAAAAACCGATATTGACGCAAAAACCAGAGCTCACTTAAATGTGAGAAATTTAATAATGAAATACGTTGATAATGTATCAATGTATGAAACATATAGAATGGAAGGCTAGAAGCTATTTCAAAGTACACAGAATAGACACTTAACAACTAACTCAATCATACAAAATCACAACCAGGATATCATACAAGTTTGAAAAACTATAAAACTAGAATAAGAAATTCATTTAAACATAAAGCACCAAATCAAAACAGCGCACAAAGTTATAAAGTTAAAGATTTTAGCCAGAAATACATAGAATAGAACTTTAATAGTCAATCTAGTTTACACAAAATTTGATCAAAAGATAAGATAATAAAATATCATGCATGATGTCCATTTGCATGAAATGGCATGTCAAACAATGTTATCAAAAAGGAATCAAGTGATTCATATGCATGTTTTCAATAGAAATACGATGTACCAAACATCATTTTAGAGGTGGATACAAGGAGGCACTTACGAGTTCGCATGCTTATTATAGAGGGAAGCCAATAGTAGTTAGAGAGATAAATATGGTCCTTAAGTAATTAGTCAAACAGAGAGTATTGGTCGTGCATCAATTTTTAGCTCACTAATCATGTATTAGTATAGTAGAACTCACATGACCAAGGTGTTAAATCTCTATATTCACCAATTTGATTAGTATAGTAGGTATCTTTAAATACAGTTTTCATTTAGTATTACAGTATTTTAGGATCTTAGATTCTAATAATATTTTCAAAAGAGTATTTTCACAAATGTTTTCAGAAAACAAGCCTAAATGCCAATACATGATTTTCAACATAGATAGACATGATCTCAACATGCTTCATATTATGTCATACATAACATGAAACAAAGCAGAGAAAAGAAACTATGGTAATTAACAGCAAAACAAAGTAGAGCTTATAAAATAACTTAATAAATAATAAAAATTCCATTATATAAGATAACAGATATATTTACGTATAGCACATCAATAGATAATAGAATATTAGACGTGAAAGAAGGGAAAATCTATAATTTATCCAAATGTAAGACCATGTGTTCTTTCTGTGTCGACATAGTTATATAAAGTAAATTTATCTTCTTTTCAACTAGATCATTACCTATAAGTAACCCTAACCAATGATTAGAGGAAAATTAACTACAACCAATAAATTTAGTTAGCAATCAAGTAAGAGTTAAAGAGGTAGAGATTATTAGCAGCTTGAGGTAAGTAATTTCTTACCTTTTTTTCCCTTCTACCTTCATAGCATATATTTCTTTGCATTGAGTTAAAAGTTGGTTGTAAGCATGTTTTAAGTTTAAGAAGCATGATTTTATGATAAAATGATGAAAGATAAGAGATTTGGAGGCAAAAACATGTTATATATATATGTGTGTGTGTGTGTGTGTGTGTGTGTGTGTGTGTGTGTATAGTTAAGGATTTTAAAAGCATGTTTGGTTATGATTGGATGTTATTTGACGAGGAAAGTATGTACAAAAGTGTGTTTTGCATGTACATATGTTAGATTAAGTTAGTTTAAAATTTAATAGAGTTTGGGTTGAGTTTTACTAATTTTGGAATTAGAATTGTAGAAATAGAGCATGACACATGACCTTGTTCTTAGCAAATGCACAACCATGTTGTCATATTTTTGCATTATCATGGTTGTGTATATGCATGCATGACTAAGTTCAAAAGATAATGTTCTATTGGAATATGGTCGTGTATCTTAAGGTTACAATCATATGTTTTTACCAAATTTGTATAACTGTGTATGGGTAGTCATAGTGGTGTATGAGTAGAGTTCTATAGGCCAATACACATAAGGCCACAACTATGCATCTTAAAGTGCATGACCATATAGCAAACAAAAATTTCATAATAAAGAACAGAAAATAAGAAGCTAGTTGCAATATGCTTAGAATCAAAATAAGAATGCTAAATAGGCTTTAAAAAGTTACAGAACCATACTTTAAGCTTGTACAAGTATGAGAAGCCAAAGTAGTCAAAAATCAGGATAAGTAAGCAACAAAATAAAACCTAAGAGTGGAAATTTCAAAACCTAAATATGAACCTTAGACAAGTATGAAGTATTTGATGAGAACAAAAACAGTTAAGAAGTAAAAATAGAAATTGTTATAGAAGTATAAACATAAACAAAAACCAAAGCTCACTTAAAAGTGAGGGATTTAATAAAGAAACACGGTGATAATTTGTCAATGTATGAAACATACAGAATCAAAGCCTAGAAGCCATTCCAAATTACATAAAATAGACATTTAATAGCTTACTCAATTTATATAGAATCAGAACTAAGACATTATATAAGTTTGAAAAGATATAAAACTAGAAAAAAAAAAAAAACTTATACAAGTATGAACCACCAAATTAAAACAATATGCAAAGTTATAGAGTCAAAGATTTTAGTAAGAAATACACAAAATAAAACTTTAGCAGTCAATCTAGTTTATAAGGAATTTGATTAGAATATGAGATAATAAAATATCATGCATGATGTGCATTTGCATGATATGGCATGCCAAATAATATTTCAGAAAGGGATCAAGCGATCCATATGCATGTTTCTATTAGAAATACGATGTTCCAAATCTCATTTTAGAGGTGAAAATGAGAAGGCACCTATAAGTTTGCTCGCCCATTAGAAAAGGAAACCAACAACAGTTAGAGAGCGAGAAGTGGTCATTGACCAATTAGTAAGATCAAGATTACTGTTCATGCATCAAATTTCAACTTATTGATCATGTATAAGTATAGTAGAACTTACATGACCAAGATGGCAAATCCTTGTATTCATTAGTATGATTAACACAGTAGGTATCTTTATATATAGAGAGATTTTAGATATAGATTTCACTCAGTATTATAGCATTTTAGGATCTTTGGATCCCAATTATATTTTGAAAAAATTATTTTCACAAATGTTTTAAAAAACAAGCTAAAGGCCAACACATGATTTTAGCCAAAATAAACTTGATTTCAACATACTTCATATCAAGTCATGCATAACTTGAAACAAAACAAAGCAAGAAAACTATGATAAGTAACAGAAAGACACAGTATAGCTCATCAGATAACTCGATAAGTAATAGAAAACTCAAGTATATAAGATAAAAGATATAGCTACATAAATAACATCGATATGTAACAAAATAGGCCAATGGCAAAATAAGTTAGAAATGAAACACCAGACAAGAAATAAAACAAAGCTTGAAATTAGATAGAGACTCATGACTATCACAAGTATTATAGTAAAAAGTGCGTTATAATCAGAAATAGAAAAAAAATTGGATAAGATTTTGGAAAAGTCATAAGTACCACAGAACCTAGATACTATATTAAGAAATAAAAAAGAAATAAGTGGAGTTGCTCATAATGATCAAATTATATCTGGTCTTGTTTCCACTTTTCCAGTCATGTTAGATACAATTTTGAAATATTGGATTTTTTGTTATTTAAATTGCACCTATCAAAGCAACTAAAAGAATTATCGAAATCAGTTCAAATGGAAGAAAAAAGTCCGTTGATAAATGAATACCAATTTGTTGACTATTACTTATCAAATCTTCCTCTATAATCTGGTTGGATCGGGTAGTCCAAATAATCCCATACCACGACGTATCTAGAATAGTAGTGATTAGTGAAAAAAATAACTTGTACCACAGAACCTAGATACTATATTAAGAAATAAAAAAGAAATAAGTCCACAAGAAGAGTTAAATCTGAAAAGTCATACCAATCTAAATATTTTATACTATGTTATATATGTATATACATATATGTATTTATCGTATGTTATGAATAAAAAATATAGATAATAAGATAAGCATAGAAGAGAGAACTTATAGGGCAAGTAATAGACTAACCAGAGTCTATTAAATAAGAATTATAATAAGCCACAAAAAGAAATCAGAGTAAAATAAGTTAAGAAAATGATAAGTAAAAGGCATCAACTGAGAATTTAGATAAGAATAGATAATAGAGTTCTGTGACTAGTCACGAAAGTAGAAAATAGTGGAATCTTGCTTGTGGGTAGGGATAAGAATTACTTATTGAGTGATTTGTTACTCATCTATCACTGTTTTTCCTTTTTTATAGGTTAGTGATTTGGAAAGTTGAGTTGGAGCAGTTGGTTGAAGAGCGGGATATAGTAATGAGTGAGTCCTTACTTAAGCTCATATAATATGTATAGTTTTTTTTTTTTTTTTTTGTGTATATATATATATTCAGTTTTTAGCAAATAACATGTTTGGCCCACATGCTTTGTGTTATGCTCATGCATATGATGTATAATCTCATGTATGTTTCATATATTATTAAATAATCTTAAAATTGAATTTTCTTTAAGAATACTATACAAATATTTCAACATATCGTAAATATTATTTAAAGCTTTTGTATAGTGCATATTTACAAATAATTTTACATATGACTCCTATAATATATTTTGAGATTATCATATATAAATAACGTTAAATAGTAATAGTAGTAATAAACAATAAATATGGCAACAGTGTCACATTTTGGTATCAAAATGAATTTGAACCATCTTTTCAAAAAGTATGGTTTCAAAATGTTTTATTTTCGAAATTACATGAGTATAGAGTCAGTGTATCCTAATCGGCTGTGCTCGTGGTTCCCCTTGGTGTAAGGATAGTATTATATGATTTAATGAGATTAAGAGTTCTAAACCCCTATTTTATATAATCTTAGATATGAGACCCCAATTTCACAGATTTGTAGAACATAAGGGTAGCACCCTAGTCTAACTAATAAGTGATAGGAAAGGTTCTCAAGGCCTCTAAGAGTCATTGAGAGTGGAAGATTTGAGAAAGATAGTCAGAGATATAATAAGAGAAGAATGTCAACAGCCTATCAAAAAAAGACGAAAGATACCAGTAGGGGGGTTACCTAGAGCCAAGAAGAGATAATTATCAGTTTCTTGAGATGGATTGTTATCAAGGATAGAGTTTTGTAGAGATAGTGAGTGCTAAAGATTTAGAGAGACTCTATCCCACATATAGTCTACTAGGAGTAACAAACCCCCTAGATTTTGTGGATCCCAAGATCCAATTGTAGTAGAGGATTGTATGGAGGTATTAAAAAGTGTCATGAGTCTTTTTAATATGACTAACAAAAAAAAGAGTTAGTTATGCAACTTATCTGTTTAGAAGAGACATCAAGGTTTGGAGGAACTATGAAGATGTTAGCAGAGAATGAGAGATTGACTCGGGCAGACTTCAAACAAATGTTCAATAATAAGTTTCATTATATAGACATAAAATATGCCAAAGTTCAACAATTTATTACTTTGACTCAAGGGTCTAGTATGGTTAAGAAGTATACGACCCAGTTTAATACTTATGCAAGATTTGTAATAAGTTTAACAGGATCAAAGATGGGTAGGGTGAAAATTTTGTTGAAAGTCTGCATTTTACCATAGCTAGAGATGTTATGGTTAGAGATGCTCCTTCCTAGAGATTCAGTAAGGATTTAAGGAGAGAGCATTGAGATCAGAGTTAGGCTTGTAGAGAATGGGCATATTTTTATGGCCAATTGAGAGAATGAAGACAAGGGCAAGGAATTTTTTCAATATTAGAAAAAGAAAAAAAAAATCATTCAGGGAAGAGGAGACACAAAGAGAATAGTATCAATTCCTAGTATGTGCCAAGTGTAGTAAAAGACACTTAGGAAAGTTTCTGGTTAGGCTAGATATTTATTTCAAATACCACTAGCTAAGACACAAGATTTCTAAGTGTCTGGTTCATGGTAGAGTTATACTAGATAGAGAAAAAATGAGACCTAGTAGAGGTCAAGTTGATTCTAACCATAGAGGTACAGATATAGCTTGGGATGACAGAGCCAGAGCCAAAACCTATATAATGAGACAAGAGTAGATAAAAGTTATTCCACATGTAGAATTTGGTCAGTATTTCTTTCATGACGGTCATTAATGTTGATCGATTGTGATGCCATCCTATTTAATTTTTAATAAAATAGTAGAGAGATAGAGAGATTTAGGTTCTCCCTCATGTGGTAGATAGGATTATCTTTATTGAGATGACATAAGATGACCTAATGATAAGTGACCAAATACTAGTATACTAGAAACCATAGATATTGGATAAATGTTTGAGGTTAGAATGATCGATATCTAGTTGGTGATTTTGATATGATCATAGGCAATGATATCTCAAGTAAGCTTGGAATAGAGAAAAACTACCATAAGAAAAGGTTAGACTCTACTAGGCCTTGATATTCGTTTTTGGAAAAAAATGACTGAGCAAATCAGAGTCACTAAATAGCAAGAAATAAGGTTAAAAAGCCTAAAGAGTTGGAGTAGCGAAGATTATTTTAGGATTTTATAGGATACTCAACAAGTGTAGTATGCAAAGGTGCATCTAGGTTAAGTATTGAAAAGGTATCAATAGTAAGAGAGAAAAGTCTACAAATGTGTTTTTAAGAGAGTTGTCAAAATTACCTCTAGAGAGAAAGATATCCTATGAATACTGTAGTAAGCTCTAAAATGACTAATAATAATTTAGTTGATTCATTTGATTAGATAGAAAATGGCACAAGCTTAGGATTGTTAGAAAAGCTAGGTAGATAAAGAGCTTAAAAAGATAGAATGTCACGTGAGAGATCTTCTTGGCTAAGATATTGTAGTGTGGAGTCAAAGACTTATGAAAGCTCTTAGGAGTAGAGTTTGAGTTCAGAAAGAGTTCCTCTAGATTTATTTAAAGAAATTCTTAAGATGGAATTTTTATTAGAGTGGGAGATTGTAACATCCTAAGGTTAAAATGGTATTTTCAAGCTAAAGATTCAATGTTAAAAGAGAAAATATATAGTAAGAAATAGAACTGAGAGGGTTCAAGAGTAAGATAGTCATTTAGAGGCCTTACATGGCTTGTGCATCAGTTTCTTTAGGAGACTTTTTCATGTACAGTGTAAGAAGCTAGAAATTTATGATTTCCCTAGAATGCACCTTTTATGTCTTTTGGACACATGACCATGTTTTCCATCAGTTGTATGCATCATATGAAAGAAAGGAAACTATGGAATTTCTCTAAATGCATGACAGTACGTCTTAAGGACACACAATCATGTGTCCCTTCTATGTTAGTACAACTATATAAAGTAGAGTTATCTTCTTTTCAATCAGAGCTTCACCTATCTTCTCTTCTTCTCCACAGCTAACCCTAACAAAAAATTAAAGAAGGTCAACTATAACTAAAAAAATCTAGATCGTTAGCAATTTAAGTTAAGTGATTTTGTACTTGTTTCCCTTTTTCTTTATAACATATGTTTGTTGGTGTTTAGTTGAGAGTAGGCTGTAAACATGTTTTGGGTTTAAGAAATATGTTTATGACAAGATGATGAAAGATGAAAGATTTGAAAGTACAAAATGCTTAGTGTATATGTATGTATATATGTATATATACATATATAAAGAAAGGGAGAGAGAAAGAGAAAAAGAGAGAGTTAAGGATTTTAAAAGCATGTTTGACGGTGATTGGATGTTATTTGATAGTGAACGTGTGTACAAAGTAGTGTGTTCCACATGTATATATGTTAAATTAAGTTAGTTTGAGATTTGATAGAGTTTGGGTTGAGTTTTATAATTTATGGAATCGAAGTTACGAAAGCAAAGCATTTCGTACGACCATGCATCAGATTAGAGCATTACTGTGGTGTCATATTTTTGTATGGTCACAACACGTATAAACATACACGATTGAGGTCAAAAGAGAGTGTCTTATTAGGACATAACTGTAGATCTTGAGGTCATGGTTGTGCATTTGAGGGTGACAACCATGTAATAAACAAAAATTTCATAATAAAGAACAAAAAACTAAAAGCTATTTCCAGTGTGCCTAAAATCAAAATAAAAATGCTAAATAAGCTTAGAAAGGTTACAAAATCACAGTTTATGCTTATACAAGTATAGAAAATCAATTTAAACTAGAAAACAAAATAAGTAAGCAATAGAATAAGACCTGAAAGTGGAAATCAAATAACACGAATAAAAACCTTAATAAAGTATGACTTATCTAATAAGAACAAAAATGGTTACAAAAGAAGAATTGGAAACCATAGTAAAAATAGAAACAGAAACAGAAACCAAAGCTCACTTAAATATAAGGAATTTAACAAAAAAAAATATAATAATAATCTAACAATATATGAAACATACAGAACCGAAGGCTAGAAGCCATTTCAAAAATTACACAGAATAGACACTTAAAAAGTAACCCAATTTATACAAAATCACAACTGAGACATCATACAGGTTTAAAAAGCTACAAAACTAGAATAATAAACTTATACAAGCATGAACCATAAAATCAAAATTGTACACAAAGTTATAAAGTCAAAGATTTCAAAAAGAAATACAAAAAACATAACTTTAATAATCAATCTAGTTTACATAAAATTTGATCTAAAGATAAGATAATAAGATATCATACATGAGATTCATTTGTATGACCTAACATGCCAAAAAATGTTTTCAGAAAGGGATCAAGTGATCCATATGCTTTTAGAAGAAATATGATGTTTCATACATCATTTTAGGGGTGAATACAGAGGAAGGAAGACACCTATGAGTTCACACGCCTCTTAGAGAGAAAAATCAACAATATTTAGAAAGAGAGATATGGTCATTGGCCAAGTTAGTCAAACAAAGAATGCTAGACGTCCATCAATTTTCAGCTTACTAATTGTGTATCAGTATGGTAAGCTCACATAGTTAGGCTATCAAATCTCTATATTCATCAGTTTGATCAATATAGCAGGTATCTTCGAATTATGATATTTTAGGATTTTCAAATCTTAATAATATTTTTAGACAAATATTTTAGAAAATGTTTTCAGAAAATAGACTAAAGGACCAATATATGATTTTCAGTCTAGATAAATATCTTTTCAACATACTTCATATCATGTCATATATAGCTTGAAACGAAGCAGAATAAAGAAACTATAATAAGTAACTAGAAAACAAAGTAGAGCTTATCAAATTACTTGATGAATAGTGTAAAAGTCAAGTATATAAGATAAAAGATATAATTACGTACAGAATATTAGATATGTAATAGAATAAGCAAGTGGCAGAATCAGTCAGAAACAGAACATTAGATGAGAAATAGAATCAAGCTTGACATTTGATAGAGACTCGTAACAAGTCATGAGTACTATAGCACAATGTATGTTATGAACATAAATAGAAAAGAAATCAGATAAGATTTTGGAGAAGTCATAAGTACCACAAAACCTAGATACTATAACAAGAAATAAGAAAGAAATATGTCTAGAAAAAAAGTTAAGTATGACAAGTCACACCAATATGAATATTTCATACTATGTCATATACATCTATACATATATGTATTTATACTATGGAAAGAATTAAAAATATATATATCAAGAAAAGCATATAAGAGAGAAACCTATAGGGCAAGTAACAAGCTAATCAAAGTCTATTAGATAAGAAATATGATAGGCTAGGAAAAGAAATCAAAATGTAATAAGTTAAGAAACATGATTAGTAAAAAGTGTCAGTTGAGAATTTAGATAAGAAAAGACAATAATGACTCGTGACTTGTCATGAAAATAGTAAAGAGTGGAAACCTGCTTATAGGTAGAGATAAAAATTACTTATTGAGTGATTTGTCACTCATCCCCCACTATTTTTACAAGTCAGTAAGTTAGAGAGCTGAGATAGAGCATGTATTAACTAAGGAATGGGATACATTTTTTAGTAGGTTCTTACCTGAGCTCAGATGATATGTATAGTTTTATATA
>JAJEJH010000357.1:0-121933 GCA_026122585.1 Anacardium occidentale | reverse complement strand
TATATAAAACTATACATATCATCTGAGCTCAGGTAAGAACCTACTAAAAAATGTATCCTATTCCTTATATTTTAGTAAATAGCATGTTTGGATCACATGTTTTGTATTGTGCTCATGTATACAATGTACAGTATGATGTATATATGTATATTCACTTTCAAGTATGTTTAGATATTGTTAAATAATATTAAAAAAATGAATTTTCTTTCATAATACTGTACTTCCAAGTTTAACATATTGTAAATATTATTCAAAGCTTTCGTATAACATATATTTCAATTAAGTTCACATAGGACTCTTACGATATGTTAGAGATTATAAATATAATAATAGCGATAAATAGTAATAGTAGTAATAAATAGTAATATATAGTAACGGGTGTCACTTTAGAAAACTTTATTGAGACACTAATCCTTGTGCTCAAGATTAATGAATCTTATGTTAATCTACTATAGTCTTCATACTAATCATGATATAGCTAATCACTTACCTTTATAACACCCTAGTCATAGTAATACACTTGATGAAATTAAACAATATCACTTCTAGTATGAGACAATCTAATAAATATTAAGTCAAAGACTATATACACCTATCAATTCATAAGGATTAATCCATAAATATAGAAAGCACTATTTATATAAGATCCTTATCATTGGGTCTATTTAGTGAACATGATCATAGAATCATACACCCATATGTATGACTAAGCTATGATCAATAAACCTCAGTGCGTGCAAATCATTACCGCTTTTTGATGGGATCGCTCATATTATGATGATCCCTATACCATTATTTGTGTCTAAGATTCATAGTGATGTCAGAACCATTAGCGATTCTAGTACAACCACCTACAAGTATGTATAAAAAACATGATCAATTATCTAATTCCATCATCTTGATTCTACTATACTAATGACATATTATATAAATATATATACATACATATATATAAGTGTATTAAAACATTCATTTAACTGAAATATCTTTTTTATTAATAACCACAAATTATTTACAAATTACAATAATATCAAGTAAGTACATAATAATATAACGTTAGATAAATGGCTATAGGGCACCTACTCTAATAATCTCCCACTTATACTATAACTAGTCAGACATGTATCTAATGCCATATGCAGCTGTATGATGACCTTAAATGCATCTACTAAAGTCCATACTTGGCTCTGATACATGGAGTCCATCTTAGACTTCATGGCCTTAAGCTATTTTATGGAGTCTAAAGTTATCATAGCCTTAACATAGGTTTTAGGCTCGTTATTAGACATGACTAGTATATCACCATATTGAGTTAAGAGATATCCATATCTCTTAAGCTCGTGGCATAATTTTTCTGACCTACATAATTATAGTATACCATGATATACCACACCACATGACATATTGTCCTGTGTAATATTTATAGACATTTATGGTTCAAAAGTCTTATTGAGCTTTATATTCCTTCCACTAATCCTTTTAGAAAGGAATTTATTTTTCAAAAAGACACCAGATCAAGTAATAAAAATCTTTTGCTTATCCATATGGTAGAAATAATGACCTTTAATTTCTTTCAAGTAATCCATGAATCTATATTTATTAGCTTTAGAACTCAACTTATTCAAAGTTAATTTCTTGATATAAGCTTTACAGTCCTAAACCTTCATGTAATCTAGATTGGGCTTTCACTTAGTCTATAATTCATAAAGAGTTGTCTCTAAGGATTTAGACAAGACATGATTAAGTGTATTTGTTGCTGTTTACAATATATAACCCTAGAATGACATGGACAATTCACTAAAACTTATTATAGTTCTAACCATATCCATCAAGTTTGATTCCTTCATTCAAATACACCATTATGATATGGTATACCAGAAGGTATGAGTTGTGAAGCTATACCATACTCCGTTAGGTATTCATTGAATTTAGCATCGAGTACTTCTCTAAGATTGCTACAAAGGATGTTAATACTTTATTAAGTTGCTTCTCTACTTTGTTTTCGAGTTTTTTGAACTTGTGAAAGTATTTTAACCTGTGTTTCATGAGAAACATATACCCATACCTATTGAAATCATTAGTAATTGTCACAAAATAAGTTCCCCATGTCTATTTTGCACTGTCATAGGTTCACACACATCACTATGTATAATCTCTAATAGTTTAATCACCTTTTTATTGTGACTAGAAAAATGAGACTTGGTCATCTTACCTATAAAGCATGACTTACATTCATCATAACATTAAAAGTCAAATGATTGCAAAACTCTAGTAAGTTGGTACTTTGAAATACATTTCAAGCCTATATACCTTAGCTTACAATGTCACATATATGTGGGATTTAGTTCATTTGTTTTAATATGCTTGATAGTATTAACATTGAGAATATAGTTATAATCTAAGTTTATAACATATAGTTTATTTATCATGCATGTAGTTTTATAGAGAATATCATTCAAGCTAATGGTTATAGTACCACTAGTAAGCAAGGAAAAAAATATCCCTTTTTATCTAAAACAAATACACAAATTAAATTTCTAAAAATGATTTGTACATAATAGTAACTTTTTAATTCTAAAGAAAGTCCTATGGGCAAACTCAAATAATAAGATCATACAACTAGAGTTGTGATCCTTGTTTCATTCCCAACACATAAGTTTACCTTCCATTGGTAAAGCGATCTACTCTGTCTTAGTCACTATATATAAAAAGTGACATGAGTGTCATATCATATGTCAATAATCCAAGATGAATCAGGAGTAAGATTAATCTCAATTACATACATCCCTTAAGTAGAAGCAATTGACTTTTTATTTTTTTTAAGAAGCCTTACAACGTTTCCTCCAGTGGCCTAGCATAGGAAAAGCAAACAACCTATCCGTTTTGCACACTACTAATAGGCTACAAACTAGTAGGAGTTTGGGCTTAGACCTATGCCTTGCGCTTTGGCTTGGCATTAGCCTTGCCTTTACCTTTGGCTTTATGTTTAGCAGCAACCACTAGCACTTCATTCCCTTTCCCCTTTGCCATATGATATGTTAGATTTGAAACTAACTTCTTAGCAAGTGTACTAGGTCCAAGTAAAAAAAAATATATATATTTCAGATTGTCAAATCCATTGCATTATGTAAGCAAGTACCAAGATAACACTACCCCTAACTTTATCTAAAAAAATAAATTGGAATCAAGAATAAATCTATAACTAAAATAAAAATATAAACAAGCAATGAATAACTGAGTTTGAGTAATTCAACCGGATAATTAATATACAAAAGGACATTAAAGCTTCAAGTTTAATAATCTACTTTAAGGTAGACTTCTCACATGACTGAAGATATTATGTTATTTATGTGATAATGAAACTCCTTAGTTTGATCAATATTCTTTCTCAAGCAATATCAATCCTATTTTACAATCTAATAACCTAAATATTTATATATAGGTTAAATTAGATGATAATGTATTAACGTTTTATAGAATCCACTAGTTTTCAACATAAGTCTATTGTACCTATGACTATTACATGTATCAATTTATATATCTTTATATTCAATTGATCCATGGTGTGTATTCTCACAAATTTTATGCAATATCACCTATCGGTCTCAATCCCACAATATAAATCTTATTAAAAGTTGATTAAGTTTTTAATAGACATTAAGTTCAAAACATGAACTCATCATGAAATAACATGTTCTTCAATCAAAATCAAGAAACATTATGAATCCATGAATTAGCTAGCCCTAATCTTAGCAAAAAAAATTTAGCTTATCATCAAGCAAGAAAAGCCACTCAGATTCAAGAAAAGCAAAATCAAGATAAAGAATAAAACCTAAATGAAGTCCTTAAATCCTTATTAAAATCTCCTTAAATCCTTCTCAAAATTATAGTCCTTGTTAATGAATCAATTGAATCTTTAAAAAAAATAAATAAAATCTCAAAATTGTGTGAAAATTCTCTCTAAAAATTTCTTAAAACGACTCCCACTTTAGGTAAGAAAACACTTAATATATATAGTCTAAGGTTAGGCCTAAAATTTCAAAAAATGTGGAAACCTTTTGAATAACATCATGCCATGATGATGTGGAGCTTCTACCTATTGTACAAACATTTAGTTGTTTAGCACACTATGAGATGGTACTACGGCCTAATAACCTTATCTATACATATTATGGTATGACGTTGTAATACTTAGGTCTTATCTTTTGCATGCGCGTCTTTCTTCTCCTACATTGTTGCATAGCAATGCAGTGTCTAGTTTTTAGAATGTTTGCATATTCTATACCACAATCTAGCACTGTAGTACTAAGCTCAACTTGGTCTCATCACTTTCATACCTAAGTTTTTTGCCTTAATTATGATTTTTCATCTCGGGCACAATTCTTTAGTATATTTTTAGTTCAAAATCACACAAAATCCTAAAAAACTCAATAAATACCATGTGATCCTGAATTTGACAAATCAAGGGCAAAATTAAAAAAAACTTTCCTAAAATAATTTGAAATCACACTTAATTCATACATGTGCCTAACACTTATCATAACCCCTAACTCTTATCATAACCCTTAACTAGCAAATTGCTAATCCCTAGCAATAAAAATGGTAATTTTCTAAAAAAAGAAAAAACATACTAGACAAAGCCAAACAAAACGACATAATATTAAAATATTACTAACTACCTAAACCACTTTTGTAGGTTGTCACAGATGCATTTAGCATATGCAACAAGCTTTTAAACCTTTAGGCAACCTTAACGGATGAGTTATAGTCTTGTTCTAGCAATACTACCCACAAACATCTTGTTACTACCCACAAACATCTTGTCAAAACAAGTAAAAAAATACAACATACAAGAAACAAAATCACAATAACAATTGGCTTTAACTTAACAATTGTTTCATAAATATTAATAAAAATTTTAGCACATCACTTACCAACATTGCTTTACTCAGAACCAATTCAAAATCATCATACCACTACTTTATTCACTCATAACATCCAATAAATTTACTATCCTATAATTCATCCCTCAAAATGATTCATGCATTATTCACAAATACAAGTCACCCTATAATCAGTACTTTCTAGCCTTGTTATCATTTATTGCTTAACTTTTTCTATTCACATTGTCTGGACTCTCTAAGCTCTCAAGATCCAATTTCAATATTTTCTTCTTCTATTTTTTTCTCTATTCACACTGTCTGGACTCTCTAAGCTCTCAAGATCCAATTTCAATATTTTCTTCTTCTATTTTTTTCTTTCTTTTTTTTTTTTCATTTCTTTAAGGGTTTTATTTGTTCTACCCTAAGTCATCAACTTACCTTTTTATGTGAATGCTAATAGTTATGGTGTGATTGCTTGTTTACTCAGCAAGCTATACACTTAGGGTGCTTAGCATACTTATATTCTTTATAGCAATTCGATTTAGAGGTCATTCACGATGAACATGCTAACCCCTAACTTACAAGTTCAGCGAAGGATTATGCCGCCAGGTTTAATCTGTTGGTAAGGTTTGTTTTTGGCATCATAGCTTCAAAGATAACCAGTGCATAAAAGTTTATGCATAGATTACACCCTACTATTGCTAGAGACGTGATAACAAGATCTTGCCCTTTTTTAAGATTCACTAATACTTTAGAGAGAGCTTTGAATTCAAAGGTTTATCTATAGAGAATAGGTGAATTCACTAAACTAGGAGAGAGAGTTCCAAACGAGGGTTTTTATAGAGGTAGTGACAGAAGCAAGAAACCCATACAATTTAAAAAGTCTACCAGAGGAAGAACATAGAGAATAGAGTTGCCTATGTGTAAAACTTATGGTAGGAGACATCCAGGGGAATGTCTCACAGGTCAAAGTATGTGTTTTAGATGCAAACAACCTAGGTATAAATTTTTAGAATGCCTAGTTAGTGGTGGAACAAGTAGAGGTACTTTTGGTTCACCTTGTAAAAGTAGTGGTACTAGTAGAGGTGGTACTGTTACACCTAGAAGAGGTGTCGATCCTTCGGGTAGAGGTAGAGGTAGAGGTAGAGTTGGAGTATTTGTAATTATACAAAAGCAAGTAGATACTACTTCGTATGTAGTTACTAGTCAATTACTTTTCCTTGATACTTTTATTTATGTGTTGATTGATTGTGGTACCACACATAGCTTCATATCCAAAGAGGTAGTAAAGAGTTGAAGATTGATCACTAGTGTGATAGATAAAAGTATATGTATAGAGATATCAGATAGTAGTGTGGTTCTAAGTGATTGAGTACTTGTTATATTGGGAGATAAAGATTATAGGTAGGAGATTAAGGATAAATTTGATTATATTAGAGTTATCTAATTTTGACATGATCCTAGGCATGGATTTCCTAAGTAGTTATGGGCAAAAATCAACTATAAGAGAAAAAAGGTTAGACTACAGTTAGACTCTAATCAGTTTATGTTTGGAGAGGGGAAAGTGAAGACCATGCTTATTTCTTGTTTACAAGCAAAGAGACTTTTAAGTAAAGGTTGTGTAGAATATTTGGCTAATGTAGTATGTAGGAGTATGGTTGGGCCAAGTATCAAAAAGGTGCCTAAAGTGAGAGAGTTTTCAACTATGTTTCCAGAAGATTTACTAGGGTTACCCCCTAAGAGAGAGCTAGAGTTTTGTATTGAGCTACTTTTTGGCACGATTCTTATCTCTAAGGTTATGTATCAGATGGCTCTAACAGAGCTTCAAGAGTTGAAGAAAAAACTTCAAGAGCTTATAGATAAGAGATTCATTAAGTCAAGTTGTTCTCCTTCAGGTGCTCTGATATTGTTTGTAAAGAAGAAAAATGGATCCTTGAGGATGTACATAGACTATAAAGATTTAAATATGGTGACGGTTAAGAACAAGTATCCATTATCTAAGATCGATGATTTGTTAGACCATTTGAGTAGGGTTGTAGTGTTCTCTAAGATTGATTTAAGGTCTGGGTATTATCAAGTAAAAGTAACAGAGAGAGATGTACCTAAGATGACTTTTAGGATGAGGTATAGCCACTATAAGTTTATGGTAATACCTTTTAGGTTGATAATGCTCCTGTAGTATTTATGGACTTGATGAAACAAGTTTTTCAAGATTATCTCAATGGATTTGTTATTGTATTTATCGATGACATCTTAGTTTACTTGAGGAGTATAGAGGAGTATGAAGAGCATATAGGGTTTATCCTCTAGAGATTGAGAGATTTTCAGTTTTATGCTAAGTTCAGAAAGTATAAGTTTTAGTTTAGCAGCATGTCATTTCTTTGGCACATAGTTTCAACAACTGGTATATCAGTGGACTTAAGTAAGATAAAGGTTATTTTAAATTGGTCAAGGCCAAGGACACCTAAGGAGGTAAGAAGTTTTCTTGGATTAGTTGGTTACTACAGAAGGTTTATTAAAGGATTTTCTAGCATAGTGAGGTCGTTGATTGCTTTGATTTAGAGAAAGGTTCTTTTTGTATGGATTGAAGAATCTGAAGAGTGGTTTCAATAGTTAAAGTAGAGGTTGACTAGTGCTCCAATATTGGCATTACCTTAAGAGGGTGTTAACTTTGAGATTTATATAGATGTTTCCCACCAGGGGATTGAAGTAGTATTGATGCAATAAGGTAGGGTAATTACCTATGCTTCTAAGCAATTAAAAGATTATGAGTTGAGATACCCTACTCATGATCTAGAGTTAGCTATAGTAATCTTTGTTTTAAGGATTTGGAGACATTATCTGTATGGGGTTAGATGTTGTATTTGCTTAGATCATCAGAGTTTCAAGTACTTCTACACCCAAAGAAAGATGAATATGAGACAAAGGAGATGGTTAGAGTTGGTGAAGGATTACGATTATGAGATTCACTATTATTGTAGCATCCTAGATCCGAAAGCCTTTTCGGTTAGAGTTTTGGGGTTAGAATTGAGATTCAGAGAGAGATTAGGAGTCTGGTAAAGTTTAGGGGTGAGTTGATGAGTTTTCGAAGCCATGCGGCTTCCGTTAGAATCCTTTCGGAAGGATTCGATTAGGTGAGTGAGTGGGAAATGAATTAAGTTCATTTTCCCTGGTGCACGCCTGTGCAGCATTGGTGCACGCCCGTGCGTGGCATGGTATTTAAGCGAGAGCCGAGAGAAATGTCATTTCTTTTCTCACCTAAGTTTCTTTTAGCCATTTTCTCTCTTCAATTTCAGCTCCTCCTGTTCCTAGAGAGGGAATCCAGCTACAAGAAGCTCCCAATCCGATTAGAGAGCCAAGAGATTAGAGATTTGTGAAGTTTCCCGAAGCATGGCTAGAGGTAAGTGTTTCCTTACATTTTCTTGAGTTTCCCGGCTTGCTTTGTGCCTTTTGCTGCCATGGATGAATTATATGCATGTTGATGAATGTTTGGGATGCTTTTATGGCCTTGCATGTCGAGTTTGATGGCAAATTCTCACCTTTGAAGCATGCATGTGTGTATGTATGGCTTTAGTGAGAGAAATAAGATGTTTGCATGGTAGATTCCATGATTGATGATGCATGTGCAGGTTGAGGCTTGAATTGTGCTAATTTGGATGTTGAGAACATGTACTTGAAGTGTGATTGCAATTGGATGTGTTTTAGTTGGCCATTTCATGCATTTTTCGAGCGGTGCTTTGTTGAAGAACCAGACGCACGACCGTGCGCCAGTATGGCACGGCCGTGAGCCTGTGTTTCTCCAGATGCACGCCCGTATGCACAACCTGTGCACGGCCAGAAAATGTATGTGCACGCCCGTGTGTCCGCATACGCACGCCCGTGCGTAGGCATTTTCAGTGAAGATGAATAGTGAATTCCAGTAGCTTGCACGACCAGACGCACGACCAGCACACGGTCCCGTGCGTCAGGGTGCACGCCCGTACACGTTTCATGCACGCCCGTGCATCAGCAGAATTTCAGAAAAATGATTATTAAATGAGAAATTAAGCATGCGAATTCAGAATAAAGGCTAATTGGCTTCAGATAAGCATCAGATGAGCATGTAATCAGTTAATAAACTGCATGTGCATATCATGACATGACATGTAGTTTCAGAGAGGATCAGGGGATCCGAATCTCAGCAGTATTCAGAACCCGATGTACGGGTAAGAGTATAGGGTGAATACGAGGGGGCATCTGTGGGAATCAGCCTTCTGACACCAGTCAGAACGCTCAGCAGTGTTTCAGATTCAGTTCCTGACACCAGTCAGATGATTCAGCAGCATTTCAGTTTCAGCTCTCTGACACCAGTCAGATCGTAGCAGTACAGTATTCAGATTCAGCTTTCTAGCCAGTCGCTAGAATGGTTAACCCACATGGCCAGGATGCCGAATCCCTGTATTACCCAGTCTGATCAGCACAGCAGGTACCCGAGGGTACAGAGAGAGGTATTCAGATGCATGCATCCAGTTTTCAGTTAGCATGACATGACATACACATCATGACGTGCATACATATGATATTAATAAATGAATGAGATCCAGATGAGCAGTATCCAGATTCCAGCAAGCGCATAGATGTATGATTAGGGCCGAGGCCCAGGTATGTGTTTGTTTACATGATTGTCTGTGCTTGCTTGGGTATTGAGGGAAGTAAGGAGCGCTTACTGGGTGATCTTTATCACTCATCCCCCTCCTTCTTCCAGTTGTGCAGGTGTTCGTGCTGGGTTCGAGGAGCGGTTGGATCGAGACTGACGGAGAGGGCACGCACATACACCTCGATCTCAGTGTATATCAGTTTTGGACCTGTGTGGTCATTGTTGTACATGTTTTGTATCCAGATGTACAGTATATGTATATGATGTAGGCCAGTGGGCCATTATACAGAACAGTTTATATATGTTAATGATGTATATTCAAAAAAGCTTCCACGTGTGTACAGTGTACAGTGTAAGATTTTATTTTCCATAGGATTCTCGTCGCGGGTACCCGTATTTTCGGATGATTAATAAAAGCTCCTCAGATATTGTTACTATTCAACAGCAGGGGTACTCGTAGCGGCGGGTCTTACAATTATCCTTGTAGAGCTAATGTGGTAACAGATATTTGAGTAAAAAAGTAGCTTTATCTATGATTTTAGTTAAGAGTGAGTAGCAGCATGAGATTGCTATAAAGGATATTGAGATATTGATAGTTGATTTCTTCAGACTTTAAATTGTATCCATACTACTTGATGATATCAAGGGTAGTCAGATGTTAGATATGTGGGCTCAGAGTATGATTCAGAGGGTATTTAAGGGTTCAACATTAAATTTTGAAGTCAGAGATGGGATTCTAAGGTTCAGAGATAGAGTTTATATGCTAGAAGATAAAGAGTTAAAATAGAGAATATTGTCAAAGGCTAATGATACGACTTATTCAACATATCCAAGTATAACCAAAATGTATCAAGATCTCAAGAGAAATTTCTGGTGGTCTTGTATGAAAAGAGACATTACAGATTTTGTAGCCAAATGTTTAACATGTTATCAGGTCAAGGTAGAACATTAGAGGCTTTTTGGTTTAACTCAGCCATTAAAAATTCTTGAGTCGAAATGGGAGAGAATTTTTATAGACTTTATATCAAGAATTTCTGAAGTATAGTATAGTTACAATAATATCTAGGTAATAACGAATAAGTTAAGTAAGTCTGTGCATTTCATATTGATCAGAGATGGTATAAGTATCGGATTACATGAGGTTCTTAAGGATATAATATCAAATAGAGATTCAAGATTCTTATCAGCTTTTTAGGGTAGTTTACGGAGAGCATTAGGGACCAGACTTTATTTTAATTCAATTTATCACCTGCAGACAAATGGTTAGACTAAAAAAGTCAATTAGATTTTAGAAGCTATATTGAGGGCTTGTTGTATGGATTTTTAAACTACTTGAGCTGATTTTTTACCATTGATAGATTTTACTTACAATAATAGTTATCAGTCTACTATTCAGATGACACCTTTTCAGACACTTTATAATATTGATAAGAGAGATTCCTCAGAAATAGTAATGGGGCTAGAGATGACTTAGTTGATGATAGATCATATTCAAGTTATTAGGCAAATAATTAAATAGGCCCAAGATTGTCAAAAAAGTTATGCAGATCAGAGGCATAGAGAGATAGAATTTGAGGTTAGAGATCATGTGTTCTTGAAAGTGGCTTCTTATAGACATGTCTTGAGATTTAGTAAAAAAGGCAAATTGGCTCCTAGATTTATTGGTCCATATGAGGTTTTAGAGCATATTGGCAAAGTTGTTTACAAATTAGCCCTTCTAGCTAGCATGAATAGAATCCACAATGTGTTTCATATGTCTTAATTGAGGAAATATATGAATGATGATTTTCATGTGTTAGAGATTTAAGATCTAGAGTTATCAAATAATTTGAGTTATCAAGAAGTATTAGTTCAGATTTTGGACTATAAAGTGAAGACCCTTAGAAAGAGAGTGATACCTTAGGGTAAGGTTCTATAGAGAAGTTAGAGACTCAAGGAAGTTACTTGGGAGGTTGAGGCTGAGATAAGGGAGAGATACCCACAGTTTTTTAGGTAATTTCAGAGACTAAATTACCTTAGGAGAAAAAGTTGTAATAGCCCAAGGGTAGAATTATCCTTTCATGCTTGAAATCAATGGTAAAAATGAGATTTTCCTTAACAGAAAAAATAGTTGAGAGGGTTTAAGGGCAGCTAAGTCATTTAGAAGTTATTTTTAGCTTGTACATGCATATTATTGAAAGAATATTCCATATATGGCATGAAAAGAGAGGAAATTGAGATTTCTAAAGGGTACTCACACGGCCGTGCATCGCATATTTTAGACATCTATACATTTTTATTTTTCAGTTCGCCTAATTCGTAACTTTTATCTTCTTGTCCTTCTTCTTTCTTGATTTTTAGTGAACCTTAAAGTTGAGAGAGACCAACTGGTAGCTCATCAACTTCAAATTAAAGATCCAGACACTTTTAGAGAGAGAAAACCAGCTTCCATAGCTAAAGGTAAGTGTTTCCTTACCTCTTTCACCTGTTCATAGCATGTCTCTTCCCTTAGTTGAGTTTTGATAATATTCCTTGCTTGCTTAAGTTGTGAAACATGTAGATGATGATTTATGACTGAATGAGTAGTGGATTGCATGATAATGTGTGTATATGTCAGTATATATGTGTTTTATGCTTTGCTTGTGAAATGTGGTGTAATTGAGATGGAATTAAAGTGTTTATATTGATGCTCATTCAGACCTTGAGTTGTATTGATGCTTGCTTGAAGTTTAGAAGTGATTTCATTAGGATTTCTAGGTTTCTAGATGTGTTATTATAAAACTTGGGTCGAGCACACGACCATGTATCTATAGGTACACGTTTATATGGCTTCATTTTTACATAAGCACGACCTTGTATGGTACCCATGTGCTCTTGAAAAACCCAGACACATGCCCATATAACTGAGTACATACCCATGTGCTCATTCACAATTTCACACGCCCGTGTCAGTAAGACACAAGATTATTGGATAGCAGCTTCATGTCTGTGCAAGTGTGGGGAATGGTCTTATGCCTTTATGCATGCTTATGTGTTCACGCCACACCCATGTGGCTAGCCAAATTCTATGCAAGGATCCCAAAAGCTCGCATGACCGAGAGTACAACTGATGTACAACCCTGTATGCCTTTCCATACACTTGTGTGCCAAGTAACACACATCCGTGTACCTTAAGAACAGCACAGAAATAGTCTTAAAGAATAGTGAAGTGACTCTAAACCATTTTTAAGCATACAAAACTCAATAATAACAAGATAAAATAGCATATCATGCATGATCAGTAGCATAGAGCATGACACGCCGTATTAGAGTTTTTAGAAACAGATCCAAGGATCCAATAGCATATTTTACAAAGTATAAATATATGATGTTCTAGACATTAGTTAGGAGTGAAAACAAGAGGGTGCCAGTGAATTCACACACCCGTTAGAGAGGGAAATCAACGTCTGCTGAAAAAGACATGGTCATTGACCAAGCTCATTAAAAAGAGTGCTAGTTATGTATCAGTAGATTTCAGTAGGATTGAACTTACACTGCTAAGGTATCAAATCTTTGTATTCATTAATTTGGTCAGTACAGTAGTTATTTTCAAATACAATATTTTCTGATTTAGTTTTCAGCATATACTATATGTATATATTTATGATCTTCAAAGCATAGCTTTTATTTCAGACAGAGTTTTTAGAAAACCATGCCTAAGGGCCAGTTTTATGACTATTCAGCATACACATGACATTAACATACACATTTCCTATCATGTGTAGCATTTCATAAGAAACAGAACAGATAAAGACTAAGAACACTACACAAAATAAATGCATTTTCAGAGATAAAGAAATAAGAAAATAGTAAAGTAGAAAATAGCGTGACGAGTCACGAAGTCAGATAAAGCATAAGACCTACCTGTGTTAAAGATAGGAAACACTTGATGAGTGATTCCCCTCCTTTCTTGTTTCCTTATTGTAGGTTAATAATTGTAGAGAACTAGGTAGGAGCGAGAAGGCTGTCAGAATTTGGGGATACGGCTTAGCAGCAAATAGCATGTTCATGGCTCGCATGCTTTTGTTTAGTTTGGTCATGTATGTGTATGTTATATTGTTAGTATACATTATATGAATAGCATGTTTCATAAATGAGAAACCTGAGATTTTTCCATGCATTATTAACTTCTTCTTATTAATATTAATAGTGATTTACATTCATACTTCCGTATGTAAAAATTTTATTCAATAGCGGCTTTTATTGTGGAAATTCTCATTGTAAGCTATATTATAGTATTATTATTATTATTATTAGCAGTTTATAGTGGCCTATGGCAGGGCCACACACCCAAATTAAGTCTTATCATTAAATCAATTGTATTAAGTAATCCTCGTGAATTTGATGATAACATTATAAATTAGGAAAGAATTATAGATGAATAATAATTGACAAGCGTTAAATTTTTTAATTTATATTATGTTTCCCTTAAACAAACAACAAAAACTAAGATCATAATTGTTTTATTTAATTGCTACTTTAACTGAATATCATAACAATTATAAATTCAATTAGCCATAGATTGCACACTTCAATTAATCAATAGGCCTTTCACTACGGCAAAATAAGGCTTTAGCGGCGGTTTTTTAGCAGCGTTTACCCAAATGCCACTAAAAGAATAAGGTTTAGCGGCGTTTTACTAAAACGCCACCATAAACACCGCTGTAAACAGTTAAAACGCCGGTAAAGCTCATTTAAAAACGCCGCTAAAAGTCCTTTTAAACCTAGCGCACAAACATTTCTTTTCCTCTTCTCCTATTTCCTCCCGCCGTGCTGCGCTGTGTTTTCTCCCGCTGTGGCTGCTGTGGTCGCCGGTTCCAGGCGTGTTTTCGACGGTTTTCGGCCATTTCTTTTTCATTTGGCAATGACATTCTTCTCTTCTTCGGCTTGGCTCTCATTTGGAGAGACGAAATTGTAAGTTTTGTATTAATTTTTATTATTTGTTATTTATGAAAGTATTAAGTTTTGTATTTGAATTTAGAGCAAATGCTTGAAATCCAACTGATGGGAGGGTTGGTTTGTATGTGTTTTGACTTGGAAGTGTTTGATTCAATCATTATCTGGAACCAATAAGGATAGAATGCACATATTTTTATCATAGAAAAGGAAAGAAAATTTTTTTTTCTTTGCTAGAAGGTTTTCAATTTTTTTGGCTGAATTCAACGCCAGCATTCTGCTATAGTGTGTATTGTTAAGAAACTTCTAGGCTTTCGTTGGCAATTGATCATCAATGTATACTAAAAATGTCCTGTCCTTAGCCATGTACACAAACCTTTGTTAGAATTTGGATAAAAAATTTTTTTCATAATTTGAATATATACTAAAAATGTTCAAATCTATTAATGACTTTCAATTAATATGTTTAATCACATAGTACAGCATCCACCCTCTGTGCTGACTTTCAAATCAATTATACACCAATTCATTCCTTTCTATGGATGAAACCTAAATAGGATTATATTTAATCAAAATTATTTGAATTTAAATTAAATAAATAGAATTCAAATCAATGATTGAGATCATTTTTGTAAATAAGTTTGAATTTATTTGAATATTTGAGTTTGAATCAATTTAAATCAAATTTAGAGTTATATTATTTGTTAGTCAATCAAAACATTAACAAATCAATTTTGAATTGATTCTTTTAAATTTAATTTAATCTTATTTAAACTTGACTTAGTTAAAACCAACCCTAATCTCATACTATTGGGTGTGGATAAATAAAATTTAATTAAATAGAGTTGTTTAAAGTTTAGGTCTTATTCAGATTTAGTTCGGACCAAATGAAGTCCTAGGTAACTCTCATAATATATAAATATCTACTCTATGGATTCCGTATTGGGTTTAGCACTAATCTGTTACTAGACATTAAAAGAATTAGGTTGTAAGTCGCCTGCAAGAAGGAATCTGAACATGAACAACTCATAGTCATACGAAGAACCCAACGGCTGTGTATCAATTAATGCAAGCTAAGCCAATTTGAAGTGAAATTGTTTATGGCAGCTGCCTGCCAATGTCTTTATATTGCATTAAATTGCCGACTTCATGGGCAGAAAGAAAGGTTCATGGTACACATACAACACCATCTAGCAGAATGGGGTGGGGTAGTTTTTAGCCACAAGCTACAAAAATCCCAACTAAAATTTCAACTACAACTATTTCCTAACAATTCAAGTACAAGATTTTCTGCAAGAAGCCAACTCAAAATTTTCCTAAAAATGTCTTCATTTTTCATTCTCCAAGATTTATACAGGGGACAGTATGAAGGATGGATTTAAGTCCCATATCAAACAAGGGTAGACTTGAGTTCAAATCAAATTTTTAGTACCTGATTCAAATTCAAATTTATTAAATTAATATATAATATTATTGAAGAATTACTATAAAAAATAATATTATTAAATAAATAAATAAGTAAATTTTAAACTAAGTTAGAGAATTAAATATCTAATTCAAATATTGGGTTTGAATTTTCTTAGATAGCATGTCAAATTGACCAATAATTTTATTATAGTTTTTTTTTAATTCGATTTCCTAAACTTAATTTCTTTTAGATTTAATATAATCTAAAATTAAATTTTCGTTGATGTGCTTACTGAGCAACAGTTATAGGATGATGATGAAAATGTTAGTTAAGGTTAACTCAAATTTTATCTTTGATATGTTAATGATTTCTTTATCTACATGAGGCAACCTTTTATATATGTTTCTTTTTTTTTTTCTTAATTTTTTACATATGAATCTATAAATAATGAGAACTTTTTTTGCAGATTACAGCTAAAAAATGCCGAGGAAAAGAGATATACGAATGGTCTTCGAGGGGCAATCCTCACAAAGCGTTGAACCACCAAGTCAACATTAAGATAGCACCCCAACCACAGTTGGTAAAAGACAACATGGTATTAAAAGTTATGACATTTTATTATCAAGCACCATTGACTGATATGTTATTAATCCTCATATGTGTTACAAGCCAGGACTCAGAAACAAGACGAAGGGGACCAACTTTGATGTCGAAACTTTAGAATATGCCTCCGGGTGAGAAGGTCATGGGGCAGTTTAATGATATGAACCAAGGAGTAGGACCCGAAGGTCATTGTTAACCATATGATTAGGTCTTGTTGTAATTGTATCTTTCTACATCCGAGTAACAGACATCAAGTGGTGAACAGCTATCACGAGCCAAAGTGTTCATAGCCACCCATCGGACTCGTAAAGATGGGAGACCAATTGATCAGGACTCTGTACACGCAATCATAAGTTTAGTTTCTATTACTTTATTTGTGGTTGTGATAAATTTCGTGTAATAAGACATTGTTTTTTATAATGTATTTAGGAACTCCTCCAAGAGAAGATAAATGAGTTACAAAGTTCTATCCAAGAGTCAAATACAAGTCTTCTAGAGATGGAAGATAATGCATTTGCTCAAGTGATGGGACTAGAAAGACATGGTCGAGTGCGTGGATTAGGATTAGGTCCAATGCCTAGCATGTATAGGGCATCGACATCAGCATCTTACCATTCAGGCAGCCCTCCAAGTGTGAATAATGAGGCGGACGACAGAATAAGAGTATTGGAAGATCAAGTGAGAACACTACAAGAAGCACTTGGTAGTAAGATAAACACAGTTGAATCTCAGTTGTCCAGGATTTATGCATCATTGGGCTTGCCACCAGAGCAAAATGACGAGCCACCTAGTGGAGAGGTAATGTTTATAGGATATGTTCATATAACACATTTCTTCAAATCAAGTAATTATATGAAAATTACTAACCATGGATTGTTCATTTCTGTGTCGTAGGTACCTTATCCATCAAGTAACCAGCACTCTCTAGATGAGAACTAGTAAGTTTGTATTTACGTTTTGGTGAATTGTTTTCTATGTTCGAGAAATACGTATTAGTGAAGTCCAGCTGATTGGAGGGTTGGTTTGTATGTGGATATGAAGTATTGAAATTATCTTATGTTTGCTTTATTTGTTGTTGGTTTTATTTGTTGTTTGAAATCCATGTGGGTTTATGAGATATAATTATATTTCGTGTCTTCTCTTTAACTCTAACTAAAGAAGTTTACTGATGCACTTTGTTAGAATTTCTAATTTGGATGCGTTTTGTATGTCATTGTCATTTTGAATCACTCATAATTATTTGTTACTGATTGTGCTTATTTGTTAATAATTTATTCTTGTGTTTGCATTTGTGTGAAGCGTAAAGCTAAATCTTATATCTTGTAGTTAGGACCATATGTTGGTACTATGTTGGATCTAGATAATGCATAAATAAGGATAGAATTCTTCATTCTGTTTTTGATATGAGAATATTTTATACTTGTAATTATATAATGTTGATACATCTATTTGCATACAACAAGACTATTAACCAAATAATTCGTACAGTTTTGTGTTTTATTCTACGTTAGGTGACCATTAATGGACATTGTCTCTATTATTATATTTTGTTCTTCTAAAATCTTTTAACTTTTTTCGCAGGGCATAATGTAAAGAGTTTTGGCTCCAACAAGCTTCATAACAATTCCCAAATTGTGTATCTAAACAATATTTGGATTAACAATTGTATTCATGTACGATAATAATTCTGATAATACTTTTTATCCAATATTTTATTAATGATGTTACAAGTATTTTTTGTATATATTTTTAGACGGTATTGTTTTGCGTATATTGTTATCAATTTATCTATAGTGTTTTGTATGATATTTATTATAAACAAGAAGTTTAATCAATAAGCAGGAAAAAAGACTTATGAAACAAGCAAAAATATGCCAAAAAAGGTATATAAAAAAACGCCGCTATAAACATAAAAAAACGCCGTTATAACCTTAAAAATTGCCGCTATAAGATAAAAAATGCCGCTATAACCTTAAAAATTGCCACTATAAGATAAAAAACGCCGTTAAAAACATTGCAAACCGCCGCAAATTATTGTGCGAAAAAAGTAAAAACGCCGCTAAAACCCCAAAAAATGCCGCTATAGGGTATTAATCCCGACAGAATATCGCACGCCAAAAAACAATGGGAAATAAATTGGTAGGTGTGGAGGAATTTACCAGCGTTTTTTAAACGCTGGTAAAAGCCTGATAAAAACGCCGCTATAGGGTTTGTGCTTTTAGCTGCATTTTTACATGGTTTTACCGGCGTTTTATAAAAACACCGATAAAACCTTTACCGACGCAGCTTATACCGACGTTTGTGCAAACACTGGTAACCTTATTTCTGGCGTTTATAAACGCCGCTAAAAAGCTAAATAAATGTCGTTAAAAACCCTTTCTACTGTAGTGTTTTAATTAACAAAATCATGCAGTCATTGGCATGAAAAATAAAGAAACACAGATACCTTAATTAAAGAATGAATAGAATTACCAATAAGGTTTCACAATTGCATTAGCCAAAATTAAATCTCTTGAACCGGAACAATAAAATTGACTAGACATCGTGTGATGAAAAGCCGAAAAAACTATTCATGAAATTGTGTTTTACTCCAGCCGCCTTAAAGTCTTTTAAAGTCTAAAGAAAAAGACGAAAACTGAAAGAAAAGAGAAGCGGCGTAAGTCTAAAAGAAAAAGGGGGAAAATTGCTGTGTTTTTTTTTTTATTTATTTCCTTTACATATTAGGATTTTAATCAGGGTAGGAATAAAACAAGTTGACTCCTTACGGGACAAGGAATTTTTCTGCCAACGTGTTCTTTCTCCTTGTGAGCGCGCATGTCTTTCGTCTTGATGTGGCGCTGTTTTGTTTCCCCTTTTGTGTTTGTTATTTTACTGTTTATAGTTGTGGTGTCGCGGCACTGCACCGTAGCGGTTAGCTTCTGTTGTTTTTGTGTATGTTGTTGTTGCAGTGCCTGCTGCCTTCTTTCATTCGCTCTCCATTATGAATTGAGTTGGCTTTCCAAACAATCTTCGATTTTAACGCATAATAGCATTCCCGAAGCTCTAAATGTCTTCTACATAAGGTCAAAATGATTTTCTGAATACTACCATTTTACGTCGCTAGAAATCCTACATAAAACTTAAAAGGCTCAAATTACTAAAATATCAAAAATTATCTATTTAAAACATAATTTATTTTAGCAAATCCGACACTATCCTAATAATCAAAATAAGTCTAAACCAATCTAAGTAAGCTTAAATTACACATAAAAGACCAAATACAAGGGACACAAATATATAAATTTGTGTACTTATCAAATTCCCCCACAGCTTTTGCAAGTTCTTGTGCAAACTATATCCTAACCCATATTACTATCTGTCTAACGACAACAAAGGTTTCAAGTGATGCAGCCAAAACACATCATGAACAAGCTTACCTCTCAAACCCATACTCAGAATAACAAGAGAAATTCAGTAAAAAAGAAGTTCACCAAAATAGTAGACACTCACTTGTCACTTACTTCACTCAAGTGTTTAGAAAGGATAAGATGCTTTACTCACTTTCCATCCATGAAAAGTACTACCATAAGCTTTTTTGTTCATCCAATCACCGCCCCTTATAACACAAACAATTATGAATCCAATGGTTTTTATTAAGGCTGTAATGGGGCTAAGGTTAAAGGTGGGAACATTTTGGATAGTGACAGTTAACTACCAAATTCATACTCCTCTCCAATGCTCCTTTCTTTTCTATTTCAATTTCATACTAATTATTATTTTTTCTCATGTGCATGACTTTTCTTTTCTTTTTTGTTTACACACACAAGGCATAAGCACCATTACTTTCCCACTTCTTTTTCTCTTTTTTTTTTTTTAATAACACTAACCATACACTTTAAAGCATTCACCACAACACTTATTTTTCAACCACTCTTTTAATACCCAATCCCAATCATTCCACATGCTCTACTTGCCCTAAGATTAGGTGAGCATAAGGATAAAAGAAAGTTCAAGGCTCATAATGTGTGGCTCAAACAAAGAAAAGTGGTTGAATTAGGCTCAAAAGGGTTTCCTAAAGTTACATTCGTACGATTGGCTTTTTAGGTTAAAGTGGTTAAAAAAATATATTGCCATCATCATGTTTATGAATGCATTTGACTAATGCAATCTTGACTAGTATTAAAAGTAAGTTCTAGAGAAGCAATTCATGAATGGATAACACAAAGCGAAATTCAAAGATTATATATGAGTGCATAACCATCGGCTCAAAAGCTCACTTCAATAGTTCAAAGTCTACCAAGACTAGCTCACCTCTTATCATCATAACACTTAAACTAACCAAGCTCAGGTCTTAGAGTTCACTCATTCAATCATGTTATGAATCTACAACACCAAATTTCCTTAAAGTCATTGAAATGATCCTGAAGACATATTCAACCTACTCGTATACTAAAAAAAACATAAAACAAAAACAAACAGATGTCAAAAAAAAAAACAACAATTTGCTTGACTCCACTCCCCCACACTTAAAACATCCATTGTCTTTAATGTAAAGTAAATAAAAATGAAAGAAAAAAAAGAAAGAAAATCTAATTGTCTTGGGTTACCTCCTAAGTAGCTCATTTGTTTAACATCGATAACCCAACTATGTAGTTCTTCATATTTTAAATAGATTAGATTCATTAGTTGTATTTACTTTATCGTTTACGCTTAGATAGTCTCATAGAATGGCTTAAGCCTATGCCCGTTGACCTTCACCACCTTATTCATCTCCAAGCTTTTAATTTCAACTACACCATAAGGGAATGTATTTATGATTTCAAATAGTCTAATCCAATGAGAACGTAACTTATTAGGTATCAATTTAAGTCTCGAATTGTAGAATAAAAATTTTTGTCCAACCATAAACTACTTCCTCATGATCATCTTACCATGGAATACCTTTGTTTTATCCTTGTAGATTTTGAAATTCTTATAGGCTTCTAATCTTATCTCTTCTAATTCTTATAACCATATTCTTTTATGTTCACTAGCTTGTTTCGATTCCATGTTGTAACTTGTTGCACTCTTGATATTTTGATAATGATAAAAATATGATTAAAAGATGAATTTAGCCCTAGCATGACTTTGTTCATGACAAAAACGATCAAAAGTTATATTTTTATAGGTTTTAAGCACTACATGATTGTGTGCTCATTGAGCATGACCGTGGACAGTTATATTTTAACTCATGTATCAAAAATACAAGATTGTATCCATGTCTGTACTAGAGCCTATAATTTTTTGAGAAAAATTTTAAGTCCAATATAATCATGCTAGAATATAGTACAACCATGCTTACACATTTAAAGTCTAACATAACCATCTTAATCATATAAACTTATCATGCTGAGTCAAAAGAGTAAAATTCAAACGAACGATCATGTCTCAATAAGACACATTATTGTGTAACAATAGTTATGAAGAAATGTGACCCCTTTATTTGTGCACTATCATCATGCTATGTAAAAAAGTCAAATGTCAAACACACATCCATGTTCATATTTGACTCACGATCATATACTAAACTTAGTGAATGGATATGACCTCTAAGACCATATAGTCTCATCATATAAGATGGTTAAGATACTTAGTCAACATATGACCATGCATGAGTAGAATGCATAATCATGTTATGTGAAGCAAGAGTAGTATTATTAACCTTAGTCATGTAAATGTAATATCTCAAGGTTAGAAAATGTCTTTTAGGCTATTAATCTAGGGTTAGAATGAGAATTGATAAGAATACTAGGGTTGTGAGAGAGTTAAGGGTGAAATAGATATTTTTTTAGAGTTAGATAGCTTGTGCATAGATTCTATTGAGAGGATTTTCATGCAAACATGGAAAAATGGCATTTTCTAGCCATGCATGTTAAGGCGCCCGACAGTACGTGCGATGAGAGTTAGCTGCCTTAGTTTTAAGTTAATCCTATCTTGCTTCCCAGCCATTTCACCGAAATTTTTTCTTTACTTTCTAGAGATTAGCAACCTTAGAAGAGAAGAGCAACATCCAAGAGCTTCAGACCAAACTAGAGAGAGAGATTTCTTGAAAGAGAGAAGCATGCTTGCTATGGCTAGAAGTAGGTGTTTCTTACCTTTTTCCCTCGTTTTTTGCATGTGTATGAGGCTTGTTTTACTAAGTTGAGCTTGATTCTAGCATGCTTGTAAGTTTCCCTTGCATGTTTGATGATCTTGAGTTGATAATGATGATGATTATGCATGGATGCTTGACAGGTATATTGATTTGTACGTTGTTATGATTTTGAGGTGTTGAGATGATTGAATATGATTATTGGTGTTATGAGTTGAATAAACATTTGTATATAAAGTGTTTTGAATGTGAAAAGTGTTTGATTTGTATTTGAGATGAAATTTAATGGGAATAAGCATGATCAGGCTGACCATGTTGATGTAAAGCGAGATGCACATCTGTATGCACGTAGTGTAGGCCTATGCAAGTCATGTTTTGCATGGTCACAATCGTGATCACGATCCTATGCACGACCAAATAATGTAGAGTCACGACCGTGCATAACAATGTCATGGCCTTACATGAGCAAAAAATGAGAAAATATAACAAAATCACAGAAGCTAGCACGACCAGCATACACAATTAGCTCACGACCCGTCCAAGCTTATGCACGCTTATACACTTAGACATGCATGCCTGTACGTCAGGTAGAAATGAGGAATTAACCATGAAACAAGCACAAAACTCAGTAAACCTAGAATAATTGATAAAATATAGTATAATGAGATCAGTTAAGCATACATGATGCATCATATGCATAGTATGATATGGTATGTCATACAATATTTTCAGAAAGGGATCCAAGGATTCGAATACATATTTTTAGTAGAAAAACACGATGATCCAAACATCAATTTTAGGGGTGAATATGATAGGGCACTTGTGAGTTTCAATACATCTGTTATGGGAGCCAGCATCAAGGTCTATGACTATACTAGCTATTATATATAGGCATATGCTAGTGTGCTTAGTTAGCAACTTAGAATGATATGATCAATACATAGTATAATGCACTCAGATTCAGTTATCAGTATTCAGTTATAGATTCAAAAGTGGCACGTGTCTTAGACAGTTTTTAGCACATATTTATATAAGAAACTCACATGGCTAAGGTGTCGAATCCTTGTATTCATCAGTCTACATAGCATAGTAGGTATCTTTGGATACACAATTTTTAGGCACAGTTTTCAGATATATTAGTTTTTAGTCTTTTATAACAACTTTTACAGATGATTTCAGGATCTTCAGATCCAATAGCAGTAGTTTAGTAAACTAATTTTTAGAAAGATATTTTCAATAAACAGGCGAAGGTTTAGACTTGATTTCAGCATATTACATAGTTGTCATTTTCACATAATATACACAGTATAACATGATTCAATTTTTTCTTAATGAGTGAGAAACAGTAAAACAGTAACCTTTCAGAATATATGAAAATCACATGATAATACATGAATCACAGAACATGAATGCCAAAACATAATATATATATATTATTATATATATATATGTCAGAATAATACACGTGAGAACCAATTGGGTTTTTCTCCAATCTGTATGTTTTTCAGTGTTAGATTGCTGTAAGAATCCTCAAGAGAGGATTGGTTTAGGGTTAGAGATGGAAAACACTTACTAGGATTTCAAGCCTCCCGTGAAGCCCATAGGGCAGAGGATGCAAGACAAATTTTTAGGGAAACAATGAGAGAGTTCCCTCAACAGCCAATCAGAGGTGGTGATCAAGCACCTGATAGAAATGTACCTATTAAAGATGAAGCCCCAGTAAGACCAATCAGAAGGTATTCAAAGGTTGAGAGAAGAGGTTATCCAGGTCAGATGGGTAGACTACAGTAGCTAAAGATGGGCCAGTATCAAGGGTAGAGTTTTGAGTCTGATACAGTTAGTACCAGTCGTTCAGAGAGAGTGTATCTCATCTATAGTTTGTCAGGTATTTATCAAGCTCCTAAATTTCTAGGGAATAGAGATCCAACAGTAGCTGAAGAATGGATGGAGGCAATTGAAAATGTTACCAGTCTATTCACTATGTTAGACAAAGAGAAAGTTAGGTATGTTGTTTTTATGTTCATAGATGATGCAAGATTGTGGTGGAATCTCGCCAAGACTACAGTGGATAATGAGTACTTGACTTGGGATAAGTTTAGAGGCATGTTTAAAAGAGAATTCAAGAGCCTAGAGATAGTGTATGCTCGAGCTCAAGAATTTATTGAGTTACATTAGAGATCGAGCATAGTGAAAGAATATGGCACTTGTTTCAATGCATTAGTTAGATTTGTTTTAAGTTTGGTAAGGACTGAGGTTGGAAAAGTATATAAATTTATTCATAGACTACATTTAGCCATAGCCAGAGATGTTTTGACTAGAGACCATCCCCTGCAATGATTCAATGATACTCTAGAGTAGGTTATCAGAATAGAAATATGTCTTCAGAGGATGGGTACATTTTCAAGGCAACCTAAAAAAGGCAGTGACAGAGGTAAGAGGCCTAGTCAGTAAAAAAAGACAGGAAAGTGGAGTTAGAAACAGAGGACAGGTTACCAACCACCAGTTTATGTCAGATGTGGTAGGAGGCACAATGATTAGTGCCTAATTTTTCAAATTGTATGCTTCAGGTACCATCAACCAGGGTATAAGATTGTTAAGTGGCTAACCAAGGGAAGAGCCAAATCCAACAGAGGTGGTGCTAGTTTTGGCAAAGGTAGAGGAGGACCCTTCAGAGGTGGTTCAGTTAGAGGAGTTGATCACCCTCGAGATGATGGAGTCAGAGTACTTAGAGGAGGTATAGGGCCATCAGGTGGTGGTGGTGGTTGAACCAGAGTCTTTACAGTGAGATAGAAGTATGTAAAGGTTATTCCACATGTAATTACTGATCAGTTATTTTTTCCTGACACTCTCTTATTTGTTTTAATTGATTGTGGAGTCATGCACAGTTTTATTTCAAGAGGGGTAGTAGAGAGATTAGAGTTGACCCCTAGTATGACCGAAATGAGTGTCTTTGTAGACATAATAGATGAGGAAGTAATGTTTAGTGACCAGTTATTGTTTGATCAAGAGATTATGGTTATAGGTAGACATTTGAGGATAGATTTGATCATGTTATAGTTAGTTGATTTTGACATGATCTTAGGCACGGATTTCCTATCGAGAAATAGGGTAGAGATTGATTGTCAGAGGAAAAAGGTTAGGCTTTACTTAGGCCCTAATCAGTTTGTATTTGGAGAGGGCAACGTGGAGACGATTTTGATTTCTTATGTGTAGGCTAGGAGGATGTTAAGTAAGGTTGTATTAGCTACTTAGCTAATGTTATGTGTAGAGATGTGATTGAGCTAAGTATCGAAGAAATGCCAATAGTCAAAGAGTTTTCTGATGTGTTTCCCAAGGAATTACCTAGGTTATCTTCAGAGAGAGAGTTAGAGTTTAGTATTGAGTTGTTTCTAAGGATAACTCATATTTCTAAAGCTCCGTACAGAATGGCTCCAACTGAATTGTAAGAATCAAAAAAGCAATTACAAGAACTGATAGATAAGAAGTTTATCAGACCAAGTTATTCTTCTTGGGGAGCACCGATTCTCTTTGTTAAGAAGAAAGATGGCTCTATGAGAATGTGCATCGACTACAGGGAGTTGAATAAAGTTACAGTAAATAACAAGTACCCATTGCCCAGAATTGATGATTTATTTTATCAACTCAATAGTATCTCAGTATTTTCAAAGATTGATTTGAGGTCAGGCTATCACCAGGTGAGAGTGGCAGATAAAAATATGCCAAAGACTACCTTTAGGACTAGATATGACCATTACGAGTTTGTAGTAATGCCATTTGGGTTGACGAATGCTCCAGTAATCTTTATAGATTTGATGAACTAAGTATTTCAAGATTGTCTTGATAGATTTATAGTTGTATTTATCGATGACATCTTGGTCTATTCGAAGAGTGTTAAGGAGCATGTAGAGCATCTCAAATTTGTGTTACAGAGATTGAGAGACAGGTAGTTGTATGCCAAATTCAGTAAGTATGAATTTTGGTTAGATAAGGTGGTGTTCTTGGGGCATGTCATTTCTGCTAATGGCTTATCAATGGATCCGAGTAAGGTATAGGTCATCTTGAGTTGACCAAGGCCCAATACGGTTAAGGAAGTCTAGAGTTTCTTAGGATTAGCAGATTACTACAGACGGTTCATTCAGGGGTTTTCTAGTTTGGCTAGACCTTTAACAGTTTTGAATAGAAAGGAAATTCCATTTGTATGGTTAGAAGAATGTAAAGCCAGATTCCAAGAGTTAAAACAGAGGTTCACTAGTACACTGGTGCTAGCTTTGCCTCAGAAGGGACTGGATTATGAGATCTATACTGTTGCTTCTCACCAGAAGATTGGTGTTATTTTGATACAAGTAAGTAGGGTGATTTCCTATGCTTCCAAGCAATTAAAAGATCATGAGTTGAGATACCCTACCCATGATTTAGAGCTAGCAACAGTTGTCTCTACTTTAAAGATTTTAAGACACTACTTGTATAGAGTCAGATGCAGTATCTTCTCTGATCACAAGAGTTTAAAGTATTTCTTTACACAGAAAGAGTTGAATATGAGGCAATGAAGATAGTTAGAGCTAGTAAAAGATTACGATTATGAGATCAGATACCACCCGAATAAAGCAAATGTAGTTATAGATGCCTTGAGTAAGAGAGTTACCTTGTCCAGATTGTCTATTCAGAGTAAACTTCAGAGAGAGGTTATCAGAAAATAGATAAAGATAGTTACAGCTAGATTTTCAAAGCTTCAGATAGTGTCTTCTTTGCTTGAAGAGACCAGAGATGGCTAGAGATCTTATAGTTAGGTACAGATGATGGTTTAAAGAGTGTCAGAGGGTACAGTAGCAGATTATGAAGTCAGAGATAAACTGTTGAGATTCAGAGGCTGCGTTTGTGTGCCTGAAGATTCAGAATTGAGACAAAAGATCTTGACAGAGGCCTACAGTTTAGTTTATATAGCTCATCTAGGTAGTACTGAAATGTACCAAGATCTTAAGAGAAATTTCTAGTGGTCAGGGATAAAGAAAGACATAGTAGACTTTGTAGCCAGATGTTTGGTGTGCCAATAGATTAAAGTAGAGCACCAGAGACCCTTTGGATTATTACAGCCTCTGAGTATACTAGAGTGGAAATAGGAGAACGTTTTTATGGATTTTATCTCGGGACTTCTCAGAGTTCGCCAAGGGTATAATAGTATACGGATGATTATGGATAGATTGAGTAAATCTACTCATTTTCTACCTGTTAGAGATGGTATGACTACTGATATGTTGGGTCAGCTTTATGTTAGAGAGATTGTAAGGCTACATAGAGTGCCAAAAGTCATTATGTCAAATAGAGACTTTAGATTTTTTTCAACTTTTTGGAGGAGTTTACAAGGGACTTTAGGGACTCGATTACATTTCAATTTAGCTTAGCATCATTATTCAGATGGCCTGACAGAGAGGGTGAATTAGATTTTGGAAGATATGCTAAGAGTATGTTACATGAACTTCTAGACTAGTTGAGTTGAGTTATTACCTTTGATAAAGTTTGCATACAATAACAACTACCAGTTTATGATTTAGATGGCTCCATTTAGGGCATCGTATGGTAGAACATGTAGATCTCCCTTGCACTGGGATGATATTAAAGAAAGAGACTCATTGGAAGTTACAGTAGGACCAGAAATTACTCAACAGATGATTGACCAGGTTAAAGTGATCACACAGAGAATGAAGCAAGCCTAGGAACGCTAGAAAAGTTATGCGTATTTGAGACATAATGAGTTAGAATTTGAAGTAGGAGATAAAGTATTTGTGAAAGTAGCTCCTTAAAAGTATGTATTGAGATTTGGCAAGAAGGGCAAGTTGGCTCCAAGGTTTATTGATCCTTATAAAATCCTGGAGAGAATTGGTAAGATTGCTTATAGGTTGGCTTTACCTGCCAGTATGAAGAGATTCTATGATGTCTTCCATGTATCTCAGTTAAGAAACTACATTAAATATCCTTTACATGTTCTTGAGATTTAAGATTTAGAATTGGCTGAAGACTTGAGCTATCTAGAGAAACCAATTCAGACTCTTGATAGAAGAGTTAAAGTTCTTAGGAATAAGGAAATTTCTCTAGTCAAAGTTTTGTAGAGGAATCAAAAGCACAAAGATTCCACATGGAAGGTAGAGTCTGAGATCATGGATAGGTATGCTAAGTTATTCAGGTAATCCTGGAGATGAATTTTTTAAAAGAAGGGAAGAATGTAATATCCTAGGGTTAGAAATGTCTTTTAGGTTACTAATCTAGGGTTAGAATAAGAATTGATAAGAATACTAGAGTTGTGAGAGAGTTCAGGGGTGAAATAGATATTTTTCCAAAGTTAGGTGGCTTGTGTATGGATCCTATTGAGAGGATTTTCATGCAAGCGCGGGAAAATAACATTAGTGTAATTTTCTAGCCATACACAACTGTGCATATTGAGATGCATGACCGTGAATGCGATGAGAGTTAGTCGCCTTAGTTTTAAATTGATCTTATCTTGCTTCTCAACCATTTCTCCCAAAGTTTTCCTTTACTTTCCAAAGACCAGCAACCCTATAAGAGAAGAGCAGCATCTAGGAGCTTCAAACCAAGCTAGAGAGTGAGATTTCTTGAGAAAGAAATGCTTACTTGCTATGGCTAGAGGTCACCTCTTTCCCTTGTTCTTTACATGTGTATAAGGCTTGTTTTTCTGAGTTAAGTTTGATTCCAAAATGCTTGTGAGTTTCCCTTGCATGTTTGATGATCTTGAGTTCATGATGATGATGATTATGCATGGATGCTTGAGAGGTATATAGATTTGTATGTATTGTTATGATTTTGAGGTGTTGAGATGATCGAATATGATTATTAGTGTTATGAGTGGAATAAGCATGCGTATATGAAGTGTTTTAAATATGGAAAGTGTTTGATTTGCATTTGAGATGAAATTTGATGGAAATAAGCATGATCAGGCTAACCATGTTGATGCAGAATGAGATGCACACCTGTATGCACATACTACATGCCTGTGCAAGTCATGTTTTTTATGGTCACGACTGTGTTCACGATCTCGTGCATGACCAAATAATATAGGGCCACAACCGTGCATGAAATTGTCACGACCATGCATGAGTAAAAAATGAGAAAATACACTAAAATCATAGTAGCTAGCGCGACCAGCATACACGATTAGCTCACAGCCTGTGCAAGCTTATGCATACCCGTGTACTTAGACATGCACGCCCGTGCGTCAGGCAAAAATGAGGAATTAAGCATGAAATGAGAATCGAACTCAGTAAACCCAGAATAATTGATAAAATACAGTATAATGAGATCAGTTAAGCACACATGATACATCATATGCATAGCATGACATGACATGTCATACAGTGTTTTCAGAAAGAGATCCAAAGATTTGAGTACATATTTTCAGTAGAAAAATATCATGATCCAGACATCAATTTCAAGGGTGAATACGAGAAGACGCTTGTAAGTTTCAGTATACTCGTTATGGGAGCCAACATCAAGGTCTATGACCATACTAGCCATGATATATAAGTACATACTAGTGTGCTCAGCTAACAGCTTAAGATGATATGATCAGTATATAGTGTGATGTACTCAAATTCAATTATTAGTATTCAGTTATAGATTCAGAGGCAGCACATGTCTTAGACAGTTTCTAGCACGTGTTTGTATAAGAAACTCATATAGCCAAGGTGTTGAATCCCTATATTCATCAATCTGTATAGCACAATAAGTACTTTGGATACATAGTTTTCAGATATATCAGTTTTTAGCCTTTCATAGTAGCTTTTACAAATGATTTTAGGATGTTCAGATCTAATAGTAGTATTTTAGTGAACCAATTTTCAAAAAGATATTTTCAGTAAACAGGTGAAGACCTAGACATGATTTCAGCATATTTCATTGCATGTTATTTTCACATAATACACATAGCACAACATGATTCAGGTTATGATTAATCAGTGAGAAACAATAAAACAGTAACCATTTAGAATAAATAACAATCACGTGATAATACATGAATCACAAAACATGAATGCCAGAAAAGAATATATATATATATATATATATATATATCAAAATAATATACATGAGTATACATGAGAACCAGTTGGGTTTCTCTCCAGTATGTATTTTTTTCAATGTTGGATTGCAATGAGAATCCTCAAGGGAGGAGTGGTTTAAGGTTAGAGATGGAAAACACTTACTGGATGAATATATCACTCACTCCCTACTTTCCTTTCTCTTGCAGGTCAGTGTAGTAGAGGCTGAGAGAAGGAGATAGTTACCAGCTGGGATCCAGATGTGGGTTTTGTGTCATGCTTACGATTTGCATGCTTCTACAGTTTCATATTGCATGTGATAGTACAATATATGTACATGTATGTATACATACATAATTTGCACACACTTTTTCCATATATAAAAGAAATTATGGGCCATATTCATGTATGCTCATCACACGCTTCTTCTGTTGTCATATTTCAGCTCAACTTTAGGTGTTTCCGTTGTATATTATTGGAAGCATTAGTTATTTGTTAAATATATATATATATATATATATATATATACATATTATTATTAATTCATATAAAAGCAGGTGCAGTAATATGCAGCAGGAGTGCCTACAGTAAAATTGATCATACAAAGGCTTATTAGATGTAGTTCATAAAACATGACCTTATAGCTTTGGCACACGATCATTCATGGTTAGCGTGTTTCATAAATTTGTCCATTGGAAGTCTAATCATGGCAATAAATAAGGTAAGTACAATTGTGTACTTGATGCACATGATCGTGTACCTAAACATTTATTGTAATGTCAATCTTTTTCACCTACCCAATGGATACAAATCAAATGGAACTATTTCTTTCTGTTTCCAGCAAGATTTAAAGTATAAATTGGAGTCCATTTGAAGTAAGAAGAGTTGGAGATTATTGGCAATCAACTATATCTTAATTATCTCTTATTCTCACTTTTATTCTCTCTTTACTCCTATTGCATATCCTTACAAAAAACTACTTCTGTACTCATTATATATCAGCCTTAGAGAGGTAATTTTTCTTCTGTATTTTGCTTACTACACACTTTAGGCATAATCTCATATAACTAATGTTAAGGATGAAAATTTGTTGGATTAAACTACTATATGGGTATAATCCTAGATAACTGCAATTAGGTGTAATACCTAACCAAACAATAGAAACTTCAAGTAGATTTGCTTGAAGAAGTGGATGTAAGAGACTTATGGTCAAAGCTTTGGACTATTATAAAATTACTTGAGTGTTTCTTTCTCTCTAACTCTTTATTCGCTTAATATTTGTATTATAATTGATTTATTTGTATAAATGTTTGATAGTTCATTGATTACATTGAATTAATTCATTTATCATCTTTAATTGTATTGAAATTGATTTTTTGGTGAAAAGTTTTATAGTTAGAAATAAAGTTTTAGAAAATCCTATCACCCCCTCTAAGATTGTTTAGCTATTTATTGTACTTGTTGTTCAACAATTTATATTAAAGTTTGGGCTTTTGTTTTACAAAATCTAAGGATTTTAAAAGTTCTAAAATCATTTCCTAATGGCTAATTTATTTGCAAAAATCATTTTTGAAGAGGGTCATAGTCTAATTAAACCATCATTATTTTATGGATTGCAGTATAACCAATCGATAATAAGAATGAAATTTTGTATTCAATCCATTAGTTATATGCTTTGGAGAATAATAAAAATGGTGATTCAATACCTTTAAACCTTATTACTAATGAACCAAAGCGTAAAAGTGATTATAATGATAATGAAAACAAGTTATTAAGTTAAAATGCTACAGCTCCAAATATGTTATTTGGCACTATAAATTTTACTAAATGTAATTGTGTCTCATCATATGAAACAACCAATTAAGCTTGGACTATCCTTTAAACCACTCAGAAAGGAACTAATCAACTAAAGGAGTCGAAGATCAAACTTAGTATTTATGAGTAAGAGCTTTTCAAGATAAAGAAAGATGAAAACATCATAGAGATGTACAAAAGATTTTCAAACCTTGTAAATGAGCTAAGAGGTCTTGGAAAGAGGTTTGAAACTGTAAAGCTTGTAAAGAAATTTCTTTGATCATTATTAAAGTCATAAAGTATGAAGGTCATGGTGATTCAAGAATAAAAAGATTTAAGTAAAATAGGCATAAATGTGCTTATCGGAAGTCTTTTAACTCATGAAATGAAATAGAAGCCCAAAGAAGAAAAGAAAGATAAGGCAAAAAACAATATTGCTTTGAAGGTAGAGGAAAGTTTGGATAATGGTAAAGAATCTTCAATGGATAAGAAATACATGAGCATTCTTACTAAAAGATTTAGTAAGTTTCTTTCCAAATCTAAAAGAAAAAGAGAGAAGAAAGGCAAAGGTATTATATGCTATGAATATGGAGAGCTCAAACATACTCACCTAGATTTTTCTCTCTTAAAGAAAAGGAAGAAGGAATATAAACTTTAAAAAAATGGTTTTTGCCACCACTTGGAGCAAAATTGGTAGCCCAAGTAATGAGAATGAACAAGAAGAAAAGAAACCTAATGTGTGTTTCATGGTAAAAAACAATTTGGAAGATAAGATAAACAATTCTAACTCTTCCTCATATGATGAATTACAACATGCTTTTGATAAGTAGGTGATTGAATTTAAAAATCTTAGTTGTAGAAGTAAAGTTTTGAAGAAAAATATGAAACTAGAACTAGATACAATGGTTAATAAGCATGAAACGACCAAAAGGGAATTACAATTAATTATTTGTAAAAAAGATTCCATAAATAAGGAATTAGAATTTCTAAGAAAAGAAAATAATGATTTGACATTTAAGGTGGTTAGTTCAAATGAAATCCTTGAGAAGTATAAAGCGCGTACTAAAAGGTTATATGAAAGGGTCGCTCTTCAAAGAAATACTTTAAATAAAGAACGCCTAAGATACAATGCATGTAACCTATTTGCAAATAATTAAAGGTCATTTAAAGGTCCAAATGCATTATATTTAAAATGAAATCTTTCTAAATTTGTTAGGCACATTTCTAGGAAGTGTCCAATTAGAAATGGTAAACATTTCAAAATCAAGAAGTTTTGGATTCTTAAAGGGATAATTCAATCTAACCAAATTGAACCTAAAATAATTTGTGTACTAAAAGAGGGTTAAATTTCTTTGTGTATAGGTGTGTCTTGAAGCCAAGAAAATGAGATGAAAAGAAAATGGCTTTGCAAGGCTTAGGATAAAGTTGATGTTTGATAAATCCAAGTAAGTTACTTTTTACATGCCTAATTGTATGATATATGGATGATGATCATGTTTGAAGTAGCATGTTGAGAGAATACACTTGATTGAATGATTACTTTATACTGTTGAATGGTTGATTAGTTCATGCAAGTATGTTTGATAGTTGTTACAACATCTACGTAACTCAAACTCAAGTAAAATCAATGCAAATTTATTTTTAAAATCAATTGACATATGAATTCACGTATTGAGTTACCTCAAATGATCAAAATATCTAAGATTTATAGCTTGTAGGTTTTGATTCAATTTATGAAATCTATATTTTTTGCATAAAATTTGTAGGCCTATAAGTTTTTGTTCCACATAACCATGTGTCTAAATCATGCGTAACTGATAAGTGTCAATTGCATTATAATTCTATGGTCAATTTATAGAGTTTTAGAAGGCAATTTGACCATTTTACGCCCATTATGTGTATATTTTGATATCACAGGATTTTCATGTTTATAAGAGGTAATTTTTACATATTATATGTAATTTAACTTTGTTTTGTTTATTTATCATTAAGTTATATACATTTAGGTTAAGAAGAAAAACATAATATAGGACCAAGAATAAACAGTTGAGATTTACTCATGAAGTTTAAAGTTTATTTAGGTGAAGAAAATTGTGTTGTGATACATAGAACCTACTTTTAAGAGACTTATTGCTATGATCTACTTTTCTACTTAAATACAAGAGATTTAAAATTGCTATGTGGTGGATGGTGTTATAATATATAAGATCAAGTGGAAAAATGTTAGAATTATATAAAAATAATTTTGATATTTATTTAAAGGGTTATAATGGTCTTTATATTATAATATTTAATTGTCATTGGATAGTTTTGACAATTGATTTAAATAATTCCTACATTTGATGGCAATGGGCATTGGCACCAATGATAGGTAACTGTTCAGGGCAATTACCAAGTTAAAAGTACCTGCCTTCGGTGGTTATTTTGTGTGTAAAATATATAAAGGGAAAAGTTACCGAAACTTCTCCCTTTTGCTTCTCTAAAAAAAACAAATCTTTCTTTCATTCTATTATCACTCTCCAAAGAAAAGGAGACAGTAAGAGTAAAATGTTTCTACTTGTCTTGGGTGGGCTTTTGTGCTAAAAAGCTAATCTATAAGGGGTATGTACATTTAGGTTGTGATCTTAAAAAAAAATATATATATATATATATATATATATATATATAAATTCATTGTTGTAATGTGATTATATATATGGCTGCATCTTGAATTATCTTAGGCAATAATTTTATGTTAATTCTGCATGCATTTGAGAGTTTTTCAATATTGGTATTAGAGCTTAGGTTTGACATACGCTTGAAACTGAAAATTTTTGTTGTTAGATTTTTCGTGTTAATTTCTCTTAATTTTCTATCATTATTTGGGTAATTAATTTATGCAAAATATGTAGAAAATTGAAAAACGAATAAAATGATATATAAAGCATAAAAAATGGGGGTCTGTAGCCTAAGATATTGTTAGATCTATAATTGAATGTGAAATTAAGTTATTCTACCCGAATTATAACCCAGTTGGAGGTGTCATTTAATCTTCTTTTTAATTAAAAAAATCAATAAATTTTTTGAGACTCAAGCCTAAGTCTTGCACACTACTTGCATGGTAGCCCAAAGTCATTAGGCTAATATATATGTTGTGTTATGTTTTGTATAAAAAGTTTTGTGAATATGATGACATTTGCTTGGTTGTTATATAAATATGATAAAACAAAATATGCTAAGGTATGACTTAAACTTAAGACCTCCTGACCTTTTAAGTAACTCACTACACCATATAGACTAATTGGTGTTGGTTGAAATTTGAACCTCGTTTGAAATAAGAGTGAGGACATTTTGCCTTCTAAGCCATAAAGTTTTTTGTTAGGGATTTTATGAATTGTTTTTTCTTAGTTGCAATAATTGAGTTTGTAAGTAACTTAAAGTATAGTTATTTCTTTTAAATAAGATGACTAAATCTTTTTAAAAGGCTTTATTATTTACCTATGCTTTTTTTAATATTTGCTACAAAAAATGGACATATTTATTGAAGTTCCTATGATTATTAGGGTTTATAGAGAATGAGTTAAAGCTATGATCACTATATTACTAAATTCTATAATAGACCCAATAGACTCTGGTGATGAGTTTACACATCTAATAGATTTTATTATCAATATATATTATCAAATCCAAAGAATCATTTAGAAAGAAAGATTGTTGCATGACTATGAAAAATATGAAGCTTTTCATATAGTGTTGTCAAACAATAACGACAAAGGTCTATTGGAATGATTTTGGAAAAGTGAAAGAGTAAATCAAAATTATGATAAGCTAATCAAGAGGTTTTTCAAGGAATATGCAAATAGAATTTCTACAAAGGTTACGTGTCATTTCATTGGCATGAATATTTGCAACTTAAAGAAACAGAATTTTGGGAGTTCCATGTTGCCTAAAGTGAACATTAAAAATTCTAAAAGTAAGCTTTAGTGACTAGTAAACTTTGACTGTTAATTTGCTTATTTATTTTATTAAAGAGTTTTGTATAGAATGTAAATATCTTATTTTATTATTTATATGTGAATATTTGCCATTTCTTTAATTTTAGCAATTAAAGACATTAAAATGAAATTGAGAATAATTTCTTCAAGTTTATGTAACATTAAAGAATGCAATCCTTTGCATTAATAATTATTTCAAAAATAATTACACGTTAGAGTTTAGATGATTATGAATATAGTGACCTTTCAATTCAAAACCTACTAGCTAATTATTACTAATATAGTTTTTAATGTAGAGAAAAATACATGTAAGTATAGACATTAAGTATTATTGATACATTTCTTTAATTTTGAACTTTGTGTTTTAAGATGGCATCTACTTCTAAGAACATAATCGTTGAGCTCAACAAAGGTAAGAAGCTCAATAATGACAATTATGAAATTTGGAATATAAAAGTCCAATATGTGTTTAAGGAGCAAGAAGCTCTAAACATGACTACTATTGAGCCTAAGGTAGGGATAATGACCTAATATAGAAGGGATAATAAGGCCTAGAAAAAGAAAAACTTGACAGCTTGTATCACGTAGCTAGGTAGGATGGACAATGACATAATAAAGGAATTCAAAAAGTATGAAGTGGTAAATTACAAATGGCTTGTACTTATTGAAAAGTTTAGTGGTATGTCTATAACCAAACTTAGATCCTTCATAATCAAATTTTAAACCTATAAGAAAAAGCCTTAATATACAATAAAAAAACACTTATAGCATATGTCGAATATGATTAGTAAGCTAAAGGATACAAGTCATGTCCATACAAATAAGCAACAAGTCTAGGTAATTATCTATTTATTACCCCATAATTGGGAACATATGAAGATTTATTTAAACATCAAAATGATGGAAAACATTGTGTTCCAACTTATGTTGGACGAAGATCGTCTAGAAGCGAGTAAGTGTTGATGTATGCTTTGTTGAGAGCTTATAAGATAGAAAAAAGTATAAGAGTAAGTTTATTGATGGGTCCCAACACAAACAGGGTAAGGGTAGACCTCTAGCAAGTAAGAAAAGAAAGTATAACTTACATTGACAAAGGAAAGGGAAACATGACTAAGGTGAAATGTTATAACTATGGCAAAAAGGGTCACTTTGCTCATAATCATACCAAGCCAAATAAAGTAAAAGATCTTTTCACATTTTATAGTGTTATAAATATTTCAAGCTCTATTTTTCTAACTAAATCTCATCCTTAGTTAGCAATAACCTAGCACATAATGAAAAATAAAAATATCTTTGTAGTGTTTTTATGAATACCATATAGAGCAAGATAGATAGATAGATATGGGAAATAACTCAACAGTTGAAGTTAAAGGGATTGAGGCATACAAGCTAGTCATGTGTGGTGGTCAAACCCTACTCCTATATAACATCTTATTTGCCCCAAAAATTGGTAAAAATTTAGTCTTTTTTATTGGTTTTAATTAAGCTAGGTTTTAAGTTAAAATTTCATTGACTTAGTCTGTCTATATTCCTAGACACTCAGTATTATAGTTATAGATACCTTTTAAATGGTTTTATTGTTTTAAACATTGAATATGATATTAACAATATTAGTTTTTCCTTGATTATATCTTCTAGTAATATTGTGAATATGTGGCATGCTAGACCAGGTCATATTGGTCAACAATTTATGCAAAGGTTAGCCAAAGAAGGTTTATTAGGAAATTTAGAAATGTCTATTAGTGAGTATGTCTACTTAGAAAAACTACAAGAAAACCATTTAAAAAGGTACAAGAGTTGATATTTCATTACAGTTAATCCATTATAATATATATGGTCCAATTAATGTGAAGGCAAGGCATGGTGCTATTTATTTCATCACATTTATTGATGAATACACTCAACATGGTTATGTCTTTTCTATTTTTCACAAGTCTAAAGCTTTTAGTTGTTTTAGAAAATTCATAAACCTAGTTAAGAATCAACTAGATAAAAAATAAATGTTTTGAAAATAGATCAAGGAGGTGAATATTTATCTGACCAATTCAAGGAATTGTGTGATGAAAAAGGAATAATATGATAATTAATTATTACAAGAACTCTACAGCAAAATAGTGTAATGAAATGAAGAAATAGAACTTTGCTTGAAATGGTTAGGTCAATGATGGCACAAACAAATTTATCTACTACTTTTGAGGGTGACACATTGTTGATTGCCACACATATACTTAACCGTATGCCTTCTAAATCAGTTACTACAATCCTATATGGGTAATGAACTAGTCAAAAACCTGACTTTACGACCTTGGTTTATGCTCACGAACCTTCTTACAAACTTAGAAAACTAGATCTAAGGAGAAAGAAGTGTATCTTTATGATATATTCAAAATAATCAAAAGCTAACATATTAATCGATAAGCAAAAAAGTGGCACATTAACTAAAATTGAATCACATGATGTCACATTTCTAAAGTATGAATTTCCTAGATAGGGTGAGATAAGTGAAGACTTATCTCTTTATGAAACTCAGGATCAAGATGCTTTTGTTGTTCAAAATCAAATGGATTCATTAGCTCTAAATGGAAGCAATATGAGAAATGATAATGAATTAGTCTCAACTGATACTCAATCACAGTGAATTATGGATCCCATGATGATAGTTGGTTTAAGTGGGAGTAACATGAACTTTAATCAAATCAATTCTTAATCTCAATCATGATGTTCAATTTGTCAAAGAATTCTTCATTGTCATTTGAAACTAAAGGGGAAGTTTTCATAGCTACTCCTAAAGATGAAGAGGAACCTAGGATGTAAATAAGGCATTCAAATGCCCTATGAAGAAAAATGGGTTAAACCTATGGAAGAAGAGATAAATTCTATGAGATCAAATCAAGTATAGTATTTAGTTGATCGATTGAAAATATGCAAAGCTATTAGGAACAAATGGGCTCTCAATATCAAATGTAAAGTTTGTGGAATTATCGAAAGATACAAGGCTCAATTAGTAGTTGAGGGGTATATAAAACCTAAAGGAATTAATTATGAGGAAACCTTTTCACTAGTTGTAAGATTTTCCTTAACTTGATTGATCATAGCTATAGTAACAAGCATGGATCTTAAATAACATTAAATAGATGTAATGATTGATTTTCTCCATAGAGAATTAGAATAAGAAATTTATATGGAAAAACCAATAAGTTTTGTTCAAGAAGGCCAAGACCACAAAGTTTGTAGACTTAAGAATGCAATTTATAGTCTTAAACAATTTTCTAGACAATAGTATATATATTTTCATAATGCAATCATATCATATGATTTTGTTATGATTAATGAATATCATTGTTTATATACTAAAAGATCTAAAAAAAAGTTTGTTATCTTATCATTGTATATAGAAAACATGCTGATAGCTAAAAATGATAAGGGGTATGACAATAAAATAAAAAGGGTAGTTGTCATCCAATTTTGAAATTAAGGATATGGGTGAAGCTGCATAAATCCTTGGAGTTAAGATATCCAAGAATCATTCAAAGAAATTATTATCTCTCTCAAAAAAATCTTACATTAAGAAAATTCTTAAATGATTTCATATGCAAGATCGCAAGCCCATAAACAGTTTTATTTCAAAAGGTGAAAGTCTAAGCAAGCAATGTATCCTAAGAATCAAGAAAAGGAACAAATGAGTAAATTTCCTTATACAAGTGTAGTTGGAGGTCTTATGTATGCTATAATGTCTATAAGACCATATATTTGCTATATTATTGGGTTAGTAAGCAGATATCAGTCTAACCAAGTCAAAGTCATTGGAAAGTAATGAAAAGGATACTAAGAAATCTACAATGCACAGTTTATAACTTATTATATTGTCAAGGAAATAATCTGCATCTAATAGGCTACAATGATACTGATTAGGTAGGTGACTTAGATAAGAGAAAATCCACCTTCCAAGTGTGTTTTCTTACTAAATAATAATGTTATAACTTGGACTAGTAAAAAACAACCCTGTACAACGCTATCCACAATGAAAGCCAAATTTGTAGCATTCTCAACTATTGCACAAGAAGTGGTTTGGTTAACACAATTCATGGATCATTTAGGGATGACAACAATATTGTTGATCTAGTATTAGTAAACTATGATAGTCAAGCAACATTAACATATGCAAAGAATCCTAAGTTCCATGGTAAAACCAAACGCATTGATATCAAGTATTACAAAATGAGTGAACATGAAGTACATCTACATACAAGAAATAATGGTAAATTCATTCATAAAGCCTATCTCTAGAGAATATTTCACTAAGCATGTGAAATCAATGGGCTTACATTGATGTTGAATATACTTACACATATAAAATATTTCCCAACGTTGTTCACTGATATTTAATTTGAGAATTTCTTTTATAATGCCTATTAATATTGATTAGCGTCTATCGTATACAGAAATTTGTGATTAATTCATAATGCTTTAGGGGGTTAAAATGATTATTATGTCTTTATTATATACATAATTTAGAATCACAGGTTTTTATGCGTTATCATACAGGAAATGATGAAGTCTATGTTAATTTGAGGAAAAGCAAGCAAAATATGCTTATGAATAATTGATTGGTGTTTCAAGACAAGTTTAGAGCCAATGAAGTCAAAGAGAGGAAAAAAAGAAAGAAGAAATTGATCGTGTTGTGATACCAAACCAAGAGCAAATTTGTTATCGCAATATAACTTTACAAAGATCTAATGTTATGGTTTTGATATGTTGCACAATGGGAGAAGAACCTTGTGGTGTCGCAGTAGGGAAATTATAATGACCCCCACCACAGGTCACTGTACGCTGCAAAATAAAATATAAATATATAATATAATATACCTGTAATGGGGATCTTTACAATAAAAGCTGCTGCTGCTGCTGCTACTAAATTTAAAATTTGTATGAAAGTTGTACATAATATAATTTACTATAATAGTAAATAGAAAATACTAAACATGCATTGAACATCCCAGGTTCCTTTTATTTACAAAACATATCATTCATATAGTATGTATTTACGATATAATACACACTCATGTATGAGTAAAATTAGATAAAAGCATATAAGCCAAACATGCTAACTATTGCCAAGTCGTATCTCCAAAATCTGACAGTTTTCTCACTCCTGCTCAGCCCTCACTGATCACTAACTTACAAGAACGAAACAAAAAATGAGAGGTGAGTGATAAAATCACTTAACAAGCGTTTCCTATCTCTAAAACTAGCAAGTTTCAAATCTTAGCTGGTTTTGTGACTTGTCACGCTATTCTTTGTTGTTTCATTGTTTTCCTATTTCTTTATTATCTTACATTCTGAAGTGCATCTGTTTTCTACAGCGTTCTTTATCTTTATCTGTTCTGTTTCTCATAAAATATTGTACATGACGTGAAAAATGTATGTTGATGTCATGTATGTGCTGAAAAGTCATAAATCTTGCCCTTGACCAAGTTTTTCTAAAAAAATTTTTTTAATATAAAAGCTGCAATCCAAAGATCCTGAATATATATATATATAATATCTATTAAAAACTAAATCAAAAAGTACTGTATCTAAAAATGTCTATTGTATTGGTCAGACTGATGAATGCAGAGATTCGAGACCCTAGTCTTGTGAGCTTAATCTTATATAAGTCTACTCACGCACAACTAACACTCTCTCTAATGAGCTTGGTCAATGACCATGTCCTCTCTAACAGGCACTGGTTTCCCTCTCTAGTAGGTGTGCTAATTCACAGGTGCCCCTTCGTATCCACTTCTAGCTGATCTTTAGAACATTGTATACTTATATTGTAAAACTCTAATATGGTATGTCATGCTTTATACTGTTGATCATGCATGATATGATGTTTATATCTTGTTATTACTAAGTTTTGAATGCTTAGAAGTGGCTTAAAGTGGCTTATATCTACTATAAAAGTGGTTCTGTATTTTTCTTAAGGTGCACAGGCGTATGTCTCTAAGCATACGGGCGTATGTCTCTAAGCATACAGGCGTATGTTTCTAAGCATACAGGCTTGTATTGGTCATGCTCTCAATTGTGCTAGCTTCTAGAATCATTTTATAAAATTTTGGCTGACTACATGGGCTTGTGGTACGAACACACAAGTATGCAACTAAAGCACAAGGTCGTGTTCCATACTACATGGGCATGTAGTTGCCTCTTGACACTTTCATATCTTTCTTATACAAGCATGTAAAATTAAGAATAAGCACTGTGTCTGGGTTTTCATACTTACATGGGTGCCATGTAAGATCGTGTTCATGTAAAAATGAAGCCATACAGACGTGTACCTATAAGTGCACGATTGTGTGCTCAACTCAAATTCTGTAGAAATCATCTCAAAACTCAAAAATCTCACTCAAATCTCTTCCAAACTCCAATCAATCAACAAAACACATTTAGGGCTTCTACCAGCACATTTGTATTCATTAAAATCTCATCTCAATCATGCCACATCTCTTAGATAAAGCATAAAATACATGTATACAAAGGGATACACATATAAACATGTAATCATCCACTTAATCAGCCAAAAAATCACTATTTACATGCTTTACAACTCAAGCAAGCATCCAACAAGCAAATAACATTTCCAGAACTCAACCAAAAGAAGAAACATGCTATAGAACAAAGTGAAAAAGGTAAGGGAACACTTACCTCTAGCCATGGAAGCTAGATCTCTCTCTCTAGGGGTTTTTGGATCTCTAATCTAGAGCTGAGCTACTAGCTGATCTCTGTCAACAACCCTAGGATTCATTGGAACTGAGGAAAGAAGAAGGAGAAAAAAAATGGCAAAAGTTAGGAACCGCACAGTAGGAAAAATAAAACATATATATGGCTAAATAACATGACACACAGTCATGTGTGCACTGAAAATCTCAATTTCCACTCTCTTTGCACCATACATGGAATATTCTCCCAAGAATATTCATATACAAGCCATAAAAACCTTACAAATGACTCTTTTACCCCTAAACCCTCTCAAATCTATTTTCTATTAGAAAATATCTCTTTTACCCTTGATTTCAAAGCCTAAAGAACAATTTTACCCTCTGGCTATTACAGAAATAGAGTAAAATATAGTGTTGCATTACCAGTTAAAATTTTAGATTTTCTATTTTGCTTAAGATTCTAATGAGTTTCCCCAACATTTAAGCAAGAATATAACATTGAGTCATCTCTCTCTTTTTTTCTTTGTAATTTGAAGAACAAAAGAGCTTTAGCAAAGAAAAAGCAAGCAAACAAGTTAAGGTGATCAATCTAAAAGCAAATTTAGTCAAGATTCAGAGTTAAGATTACTTAGAAAGTCAGGATCATAGGTGAATTCAAGGCAACATTCACTCAAGAGTCTTTAGTTTTATGATGTAAAATACAATGTCGTTTTTCAGTTTTGTTATTTTGGATATCTTATTACTATGAACAAAACTTTCTTTACTAGGACAAAGATGTAGTTTGCTCGTAAAACTCAATTATTGATAATAAATTATGAAGTTCTTTTTCATGTGTTGAGTGAATATAATTATGCTTAATGCCTTTTAATGATTAGTCACCATTCAATTGATCTTAGGATTTGTAATAGTCATGGAGAAGTTATTATAAATTTTGAACTACTATAACTGCCATGAGCTTAATAAAAATAAAACAAGAGATAGTTATGCGATGTAATAGCCCAGGGGTACAATTGTTATTTTAGGCTCTGAGACTAAGGGTAAAAGAGAGATTTCCAATTAGAAAATAGTGTTGAGAGGATTCAAAGGTATAAGCATCTTTTAGAAGCCTTTTGTGGCTTATACATGGATATTTTGGGAAGAATATTCCATGTATGGCATGAGGAGAGAGAGATTTCAGATTTTTGAGGGGCACATGCCCGTGTGTTTGAGACACATGCCCGTGTGCCAGGTGAGAGCACGATAAATGCTTTAGTTTTCTTGTATTTTGCTTAGTTTATTTCCTTCATCTTCTTCTCTTCTCCTTTCCTAGCAAACCCTAGACTAGAATCTGTCCAACCAGCAGCTATTATTTCGGTTAGAGATCCAGGAGCAGTTAGAGAGAGAGATCTAGACGCTATGGCTAGAGGTAAGTATTTCTTTACCTCTTTCACTTAGGTTTCTAGAAAGCTTTTCTGATTTTTAAGCTTTTCTGATTTTTAAGCTTCTTGGATGATTGTTGTATGTTGTGGATGTTCTCTAGCATGATTCGATGATAATGTGATGCTTGGAATAATGATTTATGAGTTGAGAATGAAATGTATAATGTTTATATGCTTGGGTATGATTTTGATGAGAAATGTGTGAGTTTAAGCATGCTTAATGATGAATGTATGAGATGAGAATGTTTATTGGCATGTATATATGATGTGTTTATGTTTAATTGAAGAATGCATGAGATTTGGATGTGTTTGTGTGGGATTTTCTGGGTTTTCAAACGTATCTACAGATTCTGGGTTGAGCACATGCCCGTGTACTCGAGGGGACACGCCTGTGTACCCGAGGAGACACGCCCGTGTGGCCTCAACTCTTTATGAAACACGATCTTCCATGTTACCCATGTATGTATGAAAATCCAGACACACACTCGTGTACTTGAGTGCGTACGCCCGTGTGTCTATTCCCAATTTTACACGGTCGTGTAGGCAAAACACGGGATGGTGTTGGGGTAGCTACACACTCGTGCAATACGATACACGCTCGTGTGCCTAGTTATGCATGTCCATGTACTTGCACCATACGCCCGTGTGGTTGGTCAAAGTTTCATGAATGTTTGATAAATTTTCCAGAAGCTTGCATGCCCAAAGACACGATAAGCACATGGTCCCGTGTGCCTTGACACACGCCCGTGCACATAGACACACACACCCGTGTGGCTTAAGTAGGGCAAAAAAGAGAATATTAAAGCAAAGATAAGCTACCCTAAGCAATCTTAAGCGAATTCTAAACTTGAGAAACATAAGAATAACAAGAGAAAACATCATATCATGCATGATTATCAAGCATTGAGCACGACATGCCACCTGAGATATTTTCAGAAAGGGATCTAAGGATCCAAGAGTATATTTTTTAAAAGTGTATATATATATACACAATGCTCCGGACATCAGTTAGGGGTGGATACGAGAGGGCACCTGTGAGTTCGCACGCCCGCTAAAGAGGAAAACCATGGTCCGCTAGAGAGGACATGGTCGTGCACGAGTAGTTTTATCATAGGTTTAAGCTCACACGACCAAGGTGTCGAATCCTTGTATTCATCAGTCTGGCCAACATAGCAGAGATATTTTCAGATAAAGTACTTTATGATACTATTTTCAGTATACTATATGTATATATATATGAGAATCTTCGGATCAGAGATTTTATATTAGAAAGAGTTTTCAGAAAAGAATAAGTTTTTAGAAAATCAGGCCTGAAGGGCAAAGTTTATGATAAATGAGTATATACATGACATCAGAGCATACATATCATGTCATGTACAGCATTCATGAGAAACAGAAAAGATAAACGCAAAGTACAAAGCATAAAACAAATGAAATATCTAAATAAAGAAAGTACGAGAAATAAGACAAAGAAAGACAAAGAACATTCTTGAAAATAGATGAGATAAGAGAGTAAAGAAGTAAGAGATAAGAAAAGAATGATATGAGCTATTATAAAATAAGTATAACAAGATGATATGAAAACAATAAGCAGAGAACTCGAGGTCTGGTCTAAGATCAGCTTTTGCTCGATGACCTGTCTATGTGGGAGATAGGAAATGCTTACTAAATGATTTGTCACTCACCCTTTTCCCTTCCTTTCTCTTTTGTAGGTCAGTGAGTTGGGGACTAAGATGTGGCAATGCAGTTGTGAGGTTTTGGGGACATGGCTCGGTAGCTAGTAGCATGATTCGGCTCGCATGCTTTGATAACTTTTTATCTCATGTATTTATGTGTATGTATTATATTATAGTATGCACTGTATAGATAGCATAATTTTTATACATGAGTAGCCTGGGATTTTCAGAAAAGCCATTATGACTTATTTTATTACAATATTGGTATTTTATGCTTTCGTATACAAAATTTTTAAAGTATTTTAAGCAACAGTTAAATGTTATTTTTCCTTGTGGGGATCTCCGTCACAGACGCATTTTTAGTATCATATTATATATATTTATATATATATTAAATAGCTACACACAGTAGGCCTGGAGCGGGGGTCACTACATGCAACTTGTGTGATCTTGATAAATTCCTAAACTTTATGTGTCCTCTGCCATTATTGGGTACTCTAAGAGGAGATAGTTACTGATAGGGATAGGTTAATATTAGGTAAGAGCTTTTATTAATAAGGTAGTAAATTTGATCATCAATAAATGAATATTGAATGAATTTTTGAATGTCAATGTTTGAGTTAGCAAGTTGATAAGCCCTTAACCTTAGTGTTTTAATTTTTGAATTACCTTTTTGTAGTTGTTGATGTCTTTCCCTTTAGTTTAGTTTAATATAGTGAATTGTTATAGTTAGGAATTAAATAAGTGTCATCCAACATTGATAGTTCAAATAACATAATAATTAAAAGGTCTAGGAATCAATATAGTCTTTATAGGACGATAATTCGGACTTAACCTTATTGTACTCATTCATAATAGTATACTTGCTAGCAATTGAGGTTTAGGTCATACAACTCACAACATATATATGCATTTGTAAAACTTACATGTGCATATATGTTCAGTACATATATATTGGTTAGTGAAAGGTATGTCTGGCAGATCTGAGATTACCCTTCTTACATTGGAAATCACCTCTGTTACTTAGTGCGAACAAAGATGAGACACTTTTAAGCTTATTATCTAGGTGATAATTAGAAAAGTTAAGGCTTAAAATATTAAAATATCGCCTCAATATAAAATGAGACAAATGTAATTATAAAAACAACATGACTATAAGTGGTCAATTCCAAGAGATACTTTATCTATCTTATTGCTAAATTAGAGTTCTAATAAGATAAGAGAAAAAGAGTATGTAAGTGAACTCTAGTTAAATATTGAGTATGTTTGAACTGAAAATCTCTAAGGTATTGTAAGAATTTAAGACATATACTCTGTGATAAAGAAGAAAATACTACAAAATGTAATTCATACCATATGTGCTAAATACAGTATGTCAACCAAAAAGTCAAGATCTCAACTTTACTATGTGAGACCCTAGAGGTTACAAAAATCTCACCTAGTACCCATATGACTTTTATCTATTTTTCAAAGCTAATGTTTAATGTTTACTATCTTAAATGTTGTCAAAGAATTATGGATGATACAATTTATTAAGACATTTTGAAGAAGTAAATTAGATAAAAGTTACGAGAATCGAGAAAAAAATATCATTATTTTATTTGATATCACATTATTAGTATTAATTGATCGACCAATTATGTTCATTTTTGTAATAAGACATAATAAGAAATACAAAAATACAATTAAATTAATAAGATTATAAGAGACATGAATAAATGATCTAGGATATTGTATACCAAACATACTCCTAAGTCTATTCTTCGAGAAGTTATATACTCTTAACAAATATATAACAAACAAGCTTTCGAAGTATGTATAGTCGCACAACCTAGTTATAAAGTATGAATCTTGTAGAGATAAAAAGAGAGAGAGAGTTAACGAAGAGACTTTACAATGGGCTCTAGGTCTAACGAAGTATGTATAGTCGGAAGCATTGGATTTTAACATTGAAGAAGATGATTTACTAAGAGAAGAAGGACTTCAGTTGGACTCCAGAATTCAAACCCTATCCATGGTAGCAGGTACGCTCCCACATTTGTTGATGTTGTTATCATATTAGCATAACAGATAGATTGATCTAATATTCCCATCATTAATTCAAAATGATGAAAATACCTATAACATAAATCTTAGACAGCGGCGGCCTGCAGACCTAAGGTCTAACGAAGTATGTATAGTCACACAACCTCTTTATAAAGTTTGTTGAAGTTTAAATGTTAATAAAAAATCATGTGAGGAAAAAGAAAATAAGAGATAATAGAACTAACAGAAATTTGATTTTACAATCCTTGTGCTGTGTTATTAACGAAGAGATTCAACCTGGTTGTCTATTAACATGATTATGCATCAATTATTTTTATAGTAGCCAATTCGGTTTTCTCCATTATCGTGATGATAACTTGTTGAACGGCATAGATCACTGTGAATTTTCCAGGAGAAACTAATGTTTTCTGTTTTTAATCTGAGTTTTTTTCTTTTTTAATTGAATTGAATTGAGCACCTTTTTGAGCGTCGTATATATCTGAATTTTCCAGAAGAAACTTATGTTTTGTTCTTAATGTATGTAGTGCATATTCAGTATTTAATGATGATTTCTGAGAGCTTCCTGGGACCCTTAAGGCTGATCGACTTGATAGAGACATTCGAGGAGGTTATTTTTAAGCATGTAAAGCGCCAGTTCTGATCATTATCCATTATAGAAACTATAAAACAGTGTCCACAAGTGCATGTAAGTGCAACTTTGAGCCAAGTAATTAGTGCACATCTTACCCTCTACTCTCTGTCAGTGACCAATTAATTTGTAAATTCTATAAAGTATTTTGATTTTTATTATTACTTCATCTTTATTTAATACCATCTAGGATTCTACATCCTTTCTTGTGGTGGAGAGAGCCGAGAGGTCCGAGGCAGTCAGGCAGAGACTTGAATGGGGGAGCATCATTTTACTGGAACTGAAATGCTCCATAGAATGCAATTCCTGGGCTCAGCCCAAATCTTCATCCTTTTTTTTTTCTTTTGTGATATCAAAATGTAATTCATCTTTAGCAGAAACTTAAGCCTAGTAAATATCACATCCTTCTAACTTAATTCACAAATATTGAGGATCAGATTCAAAAATACGTTGATACTTTTGAGTCCTCGCGTCTTCTTATGAATGCATAACTATCACAATTTAATGTACGAAAGCTCCATTTTAAAAATGGCAGAGGCAAGGGAAGCATCAATGTCAGATTTTTAAGTGCATAAATAAATATATGGAAAATTTGATTGATTTAGTGGTACATCTAACTTCGATTGGTCAGTGAAAATGCCCTTTTGTTCACAACTTTATATTTTGTTGTATCTAATTGGTTTTATTATATTATGTAGAAATTTTGCAATATACAATTTGTATTTTTAGACATTTTATGAAAAAAAAAAAAAAAGATGCAAAATGCCAAAGTGAGAGAGAAGCTTTCTGGGTCAGTGGAGATGTGACTAGTCCTACATAATTTCAACGAGAAAATTTCCATGCAGTTGAGACAAATTTTGAATTTTTGACAATACATAATAAATAGTTTAATGTGTCAACAAACTAATTATTATTTTTATTGAATATTTTATTAAATAGACTTAAAATTGAAGGTCAATATATAATTAAAAAAATATTCTAGGTTCATTATCCTAACTTCGGGCTTCTTAGTGCCACCCAAAGGTTTAACCCTTTTTCCCCCCTTAAGTTAGTAAATATAACATTATCACCCCTAAGTGAAGATATTTTAGATCCCCTGGTATCTTCTCCTAAACAGTTGAAATTTTCTATAAAAAATATTATAGTTTTGGATAAACAACCCAAAAAAACAAAAGAGTAACCAAACTACTATCCTTTTTAGAGTTTACAATAATTTTAATCTAGATTGAATCTAAGTAAGGTTTAATTTAAAATCAATTTAAATTAAGAAAGTCAATTCAAGATTAACAAACAAAAATCTAAACTCTTATTTTAAATTTAATTCAAATCAATTTGATCTCAAATAATTTGGATTAATTTAAACTTTCTTTGATCAATTTCAGTTTAAATTCAAATTTAAATAATTTGAATTGAATCTAATAATAATAATAATTTGAGAATACAAAAATGGTTCGTCATATGATAAAAAACCGTCAACTATTATTTGAAAAAAAATAATTTTACCCTTTATACCATTATTCACAATTGACATAAAATCTCGATTTAAAAGAAAAAAAATAAATTTTATAAGTTGAAGCGGAAAATATTTTATATAATTAACCTAAGACGTTCAATATTAACTCTTCAATTTTAAGACAAATCACGATTTCCATATTTTGAAAATTTTGGGAAAAAATCAGACGATTATTGGTCATGATGGGATCATTATTTGTAAAGTCAATGAGTTGAAGTTTATAATGAATAACAACAAGTAAGAACGTTTAATTTGTTTAGTTGTTGTTCCATGACTTTGTTGATTTGTTTAATTTTAAGCAATCTTTTCATGTTGGCAATCATGATCACCGTTGAATCCAAAGAATTTATGATGCAAATCCACATGTTCAACAATTTTTTTATTGATTGATTATATATTAACCCATCATATCTAAATATTTTTACCACATATCTCAAAAAAATAATAATAAAAATTACACTATTTCATTAAATTATATGATTCATTTTATTCTCACGTGACGTCAATAAGAATCGAGGTCCTCAAAATTTATTGTATATTTTACGAAATTACTGAAAAAGCCCCAAATATATTATAAAAAATTTAGTTAAGAATTCTCAATGTATCAAGAAATTAAATATTTATAAAATAATAATTAATTTGTAACTTTCAAAAACACAAATAAAATAGACCAAGATAAGAAATGGTTGTACAACCAATTCTTGACGGCACGTTTCATTACATTGGTATGAGCCAAGTCAACCATGTGCTTGTACTAATTACAATGTTTTTCTTTTTTCTTTTTTTAATTTTGTGTTTTTATTTTATTTTATTTTTCTTCCTCTCTTGTTGACGCCCCATGCAAAAATCTTCACGCTTACCTAATAACAATAAGGCTTACATGGGTTTGTTTTTATTATTCTTCTAATTCAAACATCTAAGTCTACCATTGTTTTGAAATATCAATGTCAAAGTGGATTGAGTCAAAAATAAGAAGGTGAAGAGAAATTTCATGTTAATCTATTATATTTACTAAATTTATTTCTTTTTAAAATTCTACTACCAACTCAAATTTTGTGGGTATTTTCAATATATATTTATAATAATAAATAATACTTAGCAAGTGCGTGCGTCCTAAAGTTCTCAACAACCAGGCTCTATCTAGCTTTGATTGTAGCATTTTTTGGAGTCAATGCCACTTCACTTGTCTTTGGTGCGCACACACACAAAAAATAATCGTTCACACTAAAAAAATGCGTGTAAATATTAAAAAATTTAAATATACAAGAAAAAATGTCGAAACCAATTGTAACTTGATACCTTCAAATACAAGTCACTGAAGAAAGTGGATGGTTTGGGAGGTACCCATGATAGCTAATTAATTTATTGATTCAGTAATTAAGTTAATTAATTTGAAAAAGACTTGAAAGATTGAAAAAACCAATGAAAATCGGAAGAATTTAGTTGGTTCTTCCCCGTGTACACACTTACTATATTTATTTAATATAAATAATTAAATAATTAATGTTTTCAGCAAGTGTGAATTGATTAAGCGCCAAGGCCAGGAATTTGGTCTTTTTTGACTAACTTTAACAAATGGATAAGTGATTAAGACATGAAAAATAAATAATTAAAAATCTTGTAGAATAAAGTTTTGCATATTCACTTCAACTTTATGTTTTATCTTTCAAAGTATGATTAAGTTTGGTCATGATTTTTTGCATTTATTCTTATTTTAGAAATTACATCAGTTTTCTAATAAAGTTCTTATTTTATAAGTTTATAGATATTATTAACTAGTATTTCAAAATTTTATTGAATTTTGTAGAAATAATTGAAAATAAAACAAACAATAAAAAAACAAGTCTATTATTGTATTCTTGTGATATATATGTAATGTAAATGATTTAAAAATATAGAAAATATTTTTTTACCTTAAAGAAAATATAGAAAATATTTTCAGTTTTTTAGTCACGTATTGAATTTACTGATTTTTTGTGTGCAAAACAAAAATCGTAAGTGAATAAATATTGTACATTTTATGAGATCAAACTGAGAATAAAAAATCGATGGTTAAAAAAAATAATTTTTCGGTAGATATTTCTTCTTTATGAAAATCAGGAAAATAAATTTTAAAAAATATATTGAAAAAAAGAAGATTTCAAGATTTTCGTTTAAGTTTGTTAAGTTGTTTTTCTGGGTCTTCGAATTCCCAATATATATTTCAATTAAATAAATTGAAAAACAAAATAAACTTCCAATCACTCAAGTGGAAAACAGAATATATATTTAGATGCAATCCAAAACCATGTGGCTGGTTTTAAAATCTAATTTCCATTCTACATTAGTTAATAATGATTATACGTTTTTTAACAATTATTTAAATCTATTATAAATAATAATATGTTATTATATAATTAAATAAATTAAATTAAAAATAGAATAATATTTAATTTTATAATAATTCATAAATATTTCATATTTTTTTGTTATTGTTAACGAGGATAACATTACTCTCTCCTTCCCTTACATAGTTTTAAAAATAGGATCAAATCAATTGTTCCAATTGATTGAACTATCATAGGCTAAAAAAATGATTTTTGTTTGATGAAAAACGGGTTTAAGTATTAAACCAAATGGACAAATTGATTCAAACACTTGGATATGATAAAAATTTAGGTTTGACCTGAATAGTAAACTAATTATTGTAATTTAAACAAAAAATTTTATTTATTAATTTTGAGTATATATACCATTAACATGTAAGTATTTAGTTTTTTAAAACTTTGTGGATAATGCTTTATCATTGAAAGAAACATTAGGTGAGAATATGTCGTTTGGCCTAAATATATTATTTTTCATTTTTAACGAGGTCATGGGTCCCATATATGAAGTTTGGACAAACTAGTTTTTGTGTTAAAAAAGTATAAGCAGAGTGAATATTGACAATAATTATCATTATACGGTAAGATTCAATAAAATTCTTTATTAGTCACACTCATAAAAACGTTACTGGTCAACATATATCTACTCATAATTAATTATATGAGAAACGTTTTTTAAGACATTTATATATTATCCACTAATAATTAATAATTAATCACTTTTCGTTGGTAATAACAAATATTAATAATATAATAATAAACATAAAATTTTAATTCATTAAATTAAATCATTTTAAAAATAATATATTTTTATCAAAGATAATTATAATATATGATATGTTTCTTATTAAATTAATCTCAAAACATTTTTAACTAATAAATAATTTAGAAATACAAAAAATCCTAAACTCTTTAGCGTACGGATCATATTTGTGATAAATTTGACCGTGACGATATTCGTATGTGAGAATATTCACAGGTACATATACAGTATAACATTGGTGTGATAAAGAAATTCATCTGAGGGATACATTTACGGTTATAGTTTTTAAAGTGATTATGTAAAAAGATCAAACAGAGAGAGAGAGCGTGGGGTTTCAATTTCACACGTATCTTTATGTGGCGTTTGTCGTCTTGCTTCACAAAATTCTGAAAGACAACTAACGCTTTGACTTGCAGTGCGAGAGAGATTTTGCCGCCTTCACATGCTTTATTCTTCTCTTTTTATTTATTTATTATTGTCCCCTTTAATTATTCAAGCATGAAAAGCACCTGCCCGCCTTCCCAAAATTATCACTCCATTATTTATTTTATTTTATTTTAATATCACTGCAAATATTATTATTTTTCTGAATATGAGTTTTTATTATTATTAAAGTTTTCGATTACGACAAACCATACAGTGAAGACGACTTCCTGCTCTTTGACTAACCAGATGCTACGCATGCTATTCCCTCTCTATTCAATCCACACCGTCCATTTTTGTCAAGTCTCCCATCTTCTCATGCTTATCCCCTTTGACGTGGTCACATGAAAGATACCCGACTTGGATCAGCTCAAGGGTAGGATGGCCATTTCATGACATTTTGGATTTTAGGTTTCGGCTTATGTCTGTGGAGGTCAAACCTTATTATATATTTGTCTTGACCCACAATGGAAAACTAAATGACACAATTACCCCTGTGTTCAATTTTTTTAATTAACTCAAAGTGAAACTTCTTTCAACAATAATATAGAAGCCAAAGAAGGGATCCATAGATCAAAATAAATAAAACAACTTGACAATAGTACATATAAATAGTTAAATAGTAATAAATAAATATAAATAAATTGATGTATTAAATAAATAATAAAACCACTTAATCCTATTGTGATATGTTATTTTGTTTATATTTATTGGTACCAACTATTTACATATATGATACGATTGTTACTCAAACATAAAAGCACCGAATGTAGCAAAACACAAGTCTTCATCAACCTTGACTCGAAACATTAATTTTAACATATTTTATTAATATTTGTGGAAGAAAGAAGATAAAGCAGATTGAAGACTTACCAATTAGGTTGTTAGTAGTTGAATTGAAGACTTCTAACATAAAGCCTCAATTTTATAATATAATCCAAAATTTAAATCGGAATGATTGCTCATTAGTCCTTATCGAAACCCTATTAGAACAATTTTTTAGGTGTTTTCCACTACTTTGAAGCTATGACAACTATAAAAAATTTGTCCTATATCTCAAATTTTGAGTTTAACTTTTGAATAAAATCCAATGTGTTATTGAGGCTTAAACAACGAAATTTGATATCATATAGAAGTAATATTATTTATCATAGTACTAAGATATATTATTGATACTAAAAATTGCAACAACTGAAAATTTACTAAATCATTAAGATTTGGGTGTAAGCATATGAATAATTAAAATTGAGTGAGTTGAGACTAGTGATTTTTATAAGGTTCAACTAAAATAAACTTAATAGGGCTCTACATCCATGATGTTACCATTAATTTGTAGTAAAACAATTATAAGAGAATTGTCTTTTCCCCTATTAGGGAATTGCTCCCTATTGATTAGGAGAGAAAAATATGTTTGAATTAATACAATAATTACAAATAATAGTGAAATAGTGGTTTATGAAGAGTAAACACATTTTTGTCATTTTCTTATTGAATTTTAGGAAAGTGGGTAATGTAGTAATAGAAAACTGATACATTTATGAAGTTCATGATTTTGGCTGTTTTAATGTGACTTTTAAGACCTTATTATTCTTTGCACTCAAAATCATTTCTTATAAGTCATTGGTCATTGAATGTCGCTATATCTCTATTTGTTAAAATTGTTAGGGTAAGTGTCCTGTATCTAATCAATATTTTGTATCTTGCTATTGTTTATAATTAATAAAAGACTTTTCTAGTAATTGTTAATTTTCATATATGTTTATAATTACGCTTGGAATGATCAATATGCCCTTAAAATGATAGAATCAAGATGAAAAATCAAAGGATTGATTATGAAATTCTTATGCACTAATTAGGCGACCATTATAGAAATATTTGTAATTTCAACGTTACTTTAACTTAAGGCACAAGTAATGGAGATGAGATTATCATAATATTGAATGACTTCAAAAGGTGGTGATAATTTGCATGGATCGAAACTGTAAGGCATCACACCCATTTACCCTTAGAAGTACCTACTTGTAAGGATACTTAACCTTTAAGTAGCAAAAACATATCACAACCTCCCCAACAAGTGGATCTATCCAAATATCTGTTTTTTAAAAAAATCCATAATAAAGAAAGCATGTTTGGAAATTCTCTTTATTAAAATCAAATCTGAATTATACATGTTTGAAACAAAATCTACATAACATTGAAAACCTAAAAATGCATAGTCTATAGAGTATATCAACTCAGTAAGAAGATAGTAAAATAAGGGCACCATATAACTACCATTACCATATTAAGCTGAGCCATTGTTGGTAACACTGCGACTCGTTGCTCGCCTTCTTGAACACTTGCAAGATAAAGGCAAAGGAAAGTAAGTGAAAAAACTAAGTAAACAAAATATCTATTGATCTTAAGTCCTTTATCTTTTATTCTTGAGCAATATCTTAACTCTGCTCAACTTTCCTTTAACTTTTACTTAGCATTATCTTTAGCTCAAACACTCATAAATCATATCTTAGCTTATTTCCTTACTATTCCATCACTTAACTTAGATGAAGCCTTATTATAGTTTCTCTTAATCTACTTTAAGGATAAAACTTAATTCTTTAATACTAACATGAAACTCTTTCTTTACACGGTAACTTGTGCACATAATACTTATACAATAAAACCATGTAACTATCATATAAAAACTATAAGCTATAATTGTATAACTCAATACTAAAATCATAAATTGAAAACTCAGTATAAAAAACTATAAAAATCAATCATAGTCTATAATTGTAAAACTGTAAAGCTGAATCTGTAAAACTATGTCGATTAAACAAGGTAAGACATAGGGATTTGATATCTTGGCAAAGTGAGCAAAACTCATATACATGACTAGAAATATACTACAAGCAAAACACTCCACTACGAATGCAATATTCTACTATAAACTATAGTATCTGTAGTGACCCCCGCCACAGGCCTACTGTGTGCAGCTGTTTAAAAAAAAATATAAATATATGTATATTATTATACTAATACTAAAAATGCGCCTGTGATTGGAAATCCCTACAAGGAAAGGGAAAACTACTTAATTGCTGCTTAAAAAAAATATTTCAAAATCTGAGTACGAAAGTGAGAAACATAAATACTATAGTAAAATACGAAATAATAATAATTTTTCTAAAATTCCCAGACTGCTCATGTATAAAATCATGCTATCTATACAACGCATACTATAGTATAATACACACACATAAATACATGGGGGAAAAGTCATCAAAGCATGCGAGCCAACTCATGCTACTAGCCGCCGAGCTATGTCCCCAAAATCTAACAGCTGCATCACTACATCTTAGTCCTCAACTCACTAACCTGCAAAGAGAAATGAAGGGAAAGAGGTAAGTGACAAAAATCACTCAGTAAGCATTTTTTATCTCTAACACCAACAGGTCATCGAGCAAAAGCTGATCTCATCTCATATCTCGCTGTTCTTTACTCTACAGTTTTCTTATTCATTCTTTTCTTATTCTCGTATTTCTTATTTCTTTACTTTTTTTTATTTCTGAGGTTTCATCTGTTTCATGCTTTGTGCTTTGCTTTTGTGTCATTTGTTTCTCATGAATGCTATACATGACATGATATGCATGCTCTGATGTCATGTAAATACTCATTAGTAATAAAACTTGCCCCTCGGGCTTTATTTTTTGAAAACTCATTCTTTTCTAAAATCTCTTTCTGATATAAAACTCTGATCTGAAGATCCTGTATATATACATATAGTATAACTGAAAACAATATCAGAAAGTACTGTATTTGAAAAATATCTCTGCTATACTGGCCAGACTGATGAACACAGGGATTGACACTTTGACCGTATGAGCTCAAACCTATGATAAAACTACTCGTGCACGACCATGTTCTCTCTAGCGGACCATGGTTTCCCTCTCTAGCGGGCGTGCGAACTCATAGGTGTCCCCTCGTATCCACCTCTAACTGATGTCTGGAACATCGTATATCTATACTTTTAAATCATACTCTTGGATCCTTAGATCCCTTTATGAAAACATTTCATGTGGCATGCCATGCTCAATGCTTAATAATCATGCATGATATGTTGTTAGATCTTGTTATTCTTATGTTTCTCATGCTTAGAAATGGCTTAGGATTGCTTATCTTTGCTTAATACATGCTTTAGAGTCTTTTTTCTGGTTTTCATAAGACACACGGGTGTGCTATGCTTGGCACATGGGTATGTGTGAAGGCACACGGGGCCGTGCTTTGATTGTGCTAGCTTTTGAAAAATATTCATGAAACTTTGGCTGGCCACACAGGCATGTGGTGCAAATACACGGGCGTGCATAAGCTTGGCACACAGATGTGTATCGCACTACATGGGCGTGTAGCGCACTGCACAGGCGTGTAGCTACCTCAACACCATCCTATGTCTTGCTTACAAAGGCGTATAGAATTGAGATTAGACACACAGGCATATGCACTCGGGTACACAGACATGTGTCTGGATTTTCATACGCACACGGGTGCCATGCAATGTCGTGTCCCATGTAGAATTGAGGCCACACGGGCGTGTACCCTCGGGTGCATAGACATGTGCTCAACCCAGATTCTACAGATACATTTGAAAACCCAGAAAATCTCACTCAAACTCATCCAAATCTCAACCATTCTTCAATCAAACTTGCATACATCAAATACACAAGCAAATAAGCATTCTTATCTCATTCATTCATCACTAAGCATGCCAAATCTTATGCATTTCTCATAAACTCATACCTAATCAACAAATCATCATACATTGCATAATAATCTCATGAATCATCATTCAAAGCATCTCATCATCATCATCAAATCATGTTGAAAAACATGCTCATCACACAGCAACCATCCAAGAAGCTTAAAAATCAGAAAAACATGTTGGAAACCTAAGTGAAAGAGGTAAAGAAATACTTACCTCTAGCCAACACGTCTGGATCTCTCTTTCTAGATGATCCTGGAACTCTAGTGGAAATAATGGCTGCTGGTTGGATGAATTCTAATCTAAGGTTTGATGGAAATGAAGAAGAGAAGAAGTTGAAGGAAATAAACTGACAAAAATACGGAAAAACTAAAGCATTTATAGTGCCTCTCACCTGGCACACGAGCGTGTGTCCGGGACACATGGGCGTGTGTCTGGGACACACAGGCGTGTGCCCCTCAAAAACTGAAATCTCTCTCTCTCCGCATCATACATGAAATATTCTTCCCAGAATACCCATGTATAAGCCACGAAAGGCTTCGAAAAGACTCTTCTATCCTCAAACCCTTTCGAATATATATTCTAACTGAAAATCTCTCTTTTACCCTTAGTCTCAAAGTCTAAAATGATAATTCTACCCCTGAGCTATTACAGTATCTACTATAAAAAGTATCAACTCACAAATATCCTCTTGTATGCTCTTTTATGAAAAAATATGTTTTAAAACTCATGAAAAAAATATGCCTATTTGGACTCATAAATCCATCATAAAACTTATCTCATGTAAAACATCATAAAAACTATGCTTGATAGGTTTTCATGTAAAACTTTGCATGAAAATGAAATACTAAGCATGCTTGACAATGACTAATATACCTTTAAACTATCAAAAGTCAAAATCATCACTAAAAGCCTTAACTTTTTCTTTTAACTTAGTTTGACACATAGTAATGTGCACCACTTGTGTACAAGCATGCACTTTAATCTAGAATTATTATGCATAAAAGTCTATCACTCACGGTCATGCTCTTTTACTATACATGATTATGCATTCTATATATCCATATCTATTTGATCTTTCATAGCTAATGAGCATGTCTATTCATTATACATGACAATGAATTAACAAATGAAAACTGCAAGAGCATGTGTCTCATACGTATAATGATAAGTGTCAATTTCAATTTCATGTATAATTTCGTGATAAATTTATGGAGTTTTAGGGGGTGATTTGATTATTTTACCCTTATTATGTGCATATTTCGAAATCACGGGTTTTCATGTTTGGTTTTGTAGGAAATATTGATTTTGATGTGATTTCAATGGAAATCAAGCCAAAAAGACACTTATGAAGGACTAATCAGAGGTTTGACTTGAGTCCAAGAAAGAATGAGCGACTGGAGTATAAACGGGAAAGGAGAGTATTGTGCGCCACAACGGAAAAATAAGTATTTTCAATATGTTTGAGTTTTGTAATGAAAAAGTAATCTTCACCAAAGTTGTATTGGACATCTCAAGATTTTCAAAAAGCTATTGTGCGGAAAAATCCAAGTTCGTTTGCACCCTCAATCGTTACTGCAAATTCAGGTCTTCTCGGTGAAATTTTGTGTCTGACCACTAAGCACGAAAATGGTCATAACTTGAGATTCTGAAGTCTGAAGTCCAAATAAGGTGATTCAAAAGCCAAATGAAACAAGACATCCAAGGCTACAACTTTGAAGAAGACCAAAATTTCAAATTCCAGAAGCTACATGTCGCAACATAAGAGATTGTAAGAAGCACATGAAAATTCCAGAATCTGCATACCGTGACATCATGCTCAGCAGAAATAGGACAGAAGCTCTATGCCGCAGCATGGCTCAGCAGCAGCCTAGGCAGAATCTTCATGTTGCAGCATGGGCAATTTTCAGTAGAATTTCATTTTGAGTGAAATTCTTTCCTAACCCTAACTCTCTCTCTCTCTCTCTCTCTCTATATATATATATATATTAAATTATAACTTTAGAAAAAGGGAGGGCTATCCTAGGGGAGTTTCTGAGATATTTTTAAAGCACTTTTCAGATATTCTTAATTTGGTTTTGGAGACTCAATCAAAAGTTATTTGGATCGCAATTATGAGACACTTTTTCATCAGATATCCATAAAAGATTCGACAATTCATCGAGTTCCATTCTCATTCTCTATTATGTCTTGTTTGAATCTTGTTTTTTTATTTGTTTTTAATGATGAACTAAATAATTTTTTAGCTAAGGCTAGGGCTAGCTAATTCATGCATGTGTAGTGGTTTCATTTTTAATTTATAAACATGTTATTTTATGTGAGTTTGTATTATAAACTTAATGCCTATTGAAAAATTGGCCACTTTTTAATAAGATTTCTATTGTGTGATTGAGACCGAGAGGTGATATTGCATAAAAGCAACGAGAATACGAATTATGGATTAATCGAATATAGAGATATATTGGGTAATACATGCAATAGTCATAGGCACAATAGATTTGCGATGAAAGCTAGTGGATTCTATAAAACTTAGTGCATTTTCATCTAATTAAATCTAAATAGAGATATTTAGGTTATTGAATTTTTAAATAGGATTAATATTGCTTGAGAAAAAATATTGATCAATTTAGGGAATTACGTTGTCACATAAATAACATGAGATATTCAATCGTATAAAAACCCTACATTGTAGTAAATTAGTGAACCTGAAGTCTTAGCATCATCTTACATATTGTTATTTAATTTACCCAGACGTGCTTATTAATTATTTTATTTTAGTTTGGTTTTAGTTTTTAGATTTATTTTCGATTTGTATTCGATAGTTTAGATAAAGTTAGGGGTGGTGTCGTCTTGGTACTTGCTTATGCGATCCTGTGGATGCGACACCCTAAATACTTCCCGTATTACTTTGAACTAGCACACTTGCTAGGAAGTTAGAGTTTAAACTTTAACATATCACATAAACATGCATACTCATTGTATTTTCTTTACTTTTTTTCTTTAATTAGTCTAGCTAGAATACTTCTCTTTTTTCTAGATAAGATTGATCAAACATTATGATTCATCTCAAAATACTTATCAAGATTGTAAAAATCATTATCAAATTTTGACCTAACCCATCTTGATCATGATCTCAATCAAGAACATACAAAATCATATCCTAAATCCAACTTAATCCTTAAAACATGCCATTAATCATGTAATAACATCATATAATCATATCGTCAACATTTTATGAAATCCAAAATTGTAATCATCAATTAAGCATGAATTTGTCTTTAAATATGATATCACTCTATTTACCTTAAGCTTGCTAAGATGTTCTTTCTCTTTTCTTGAAATTCTAGTCACCTGATGTCGATTGGTAATGATAATAAGCTCTCAAGACTCTCAGGAGTGTGCTCTTAAATCTTAGAGTAATTTGAGAGAAAAGTGTTTTATGAATAAATCATAAAACTTGCTCACTTATATAGGCTCCGAAACATTAATCACACATGGTCATGCATGCACAAGGTGCATAATCATGCGTCTACCTCTAAACAATTTCTCCCACCTTCTTCTGCTTATACATGTGGACTAATCATGACCAACCACGTGTACTATCATCCTTAAGCCTATAAATGACCATTTAAACCTTGTTAAGCCAATTATAAGTCCCAAAAAATGATTATAAGGCTAAAAATAACTATTATACCCTTAAACATACCTTTGAATGTTACAACTCTGTCTTTTTATTAGAAATCTATCCTTAAAATTCAAGAAATCTTTGCTAAAAATCTGACTCCATTTCTAATGTAAACTCTTCAACCTTATAGTTCTTTCATAAGATTTTGATTAATGAAACCTACTTATTCCTTAATACTATAACTCTTTTATAGAATATCATTATTGGTCTTTCCATAAAACTCAAGTCACCTGCCAACTTGATCTCCTTTATACTCAACACATGTGAAGTCTTCAATATACCTTCATAATAATGACACATGGAAAACATTATGAATGCAATTCATGCTCGTTAATAAGGCTAACTTGTAGGTTACCTTACCAATCCCCTCTAAAATCTTATAAGGGACGATAAATCTAGGAGCTAACTTTCCATTTTTTTAAATCTCATGATCTTTCTGTAAGAGCTAACTTAAAAAAACCCTTACCTCCAACTTAGAACTTAACATCCTTACGTCCTTAATCAATATAACTCTTTTATCGATATTAGGTCTGTCTCATACATTTTCTATCAATTAAGTATTATCAATTATCCTTTAAGTTATCTTTAGCCCTCAACTTTGAACCAAAGAATTCTTTTCACCAATTTTTTCCTAATGAAAAGGTGATCAACACTTCCTTCCATACAATACCTTATAAGATGCCGTCTTAATTGTTGATTGATAACATTATTATAAGCGAATTCCATCAAAGGAACTATGCTTGCCCAACTTGTCTTATGATCCATATAACAAGCTCTTAATAAGTAAATTATCACTTATAGTGTAACAAAGAATAACTTAGTACCTATAGACAAATATGAACTCTTTCAAAATGCTAACACAAACCTCATGTCAAAATTTAAAAGTATAGTTTTATATACACCATGTAACCTTACAATCTCTTCAACACATTATTATCCTAATTGATCTGTAGTCATGCTATTCTTAATTGACAAAAAATATGTGAACTTAGTTGATTAGTCTACTTTGACCTATAAAGCATTATAACCTTTTTGTACCTTATGAAGTCTAATTAAAAAAACCATAGCTATATTCTCCCACTTTTATTTAGTCATACTTAATGGTTATAATAATCTTGATGGCCTTTGGGGTTTATCCTTAACCTACTAATGGGTCAAACATCATACTACATACTCACTAATGTCATTTTTTTATCCTTAACCATTATAATCTTCTCTTAATATGTCATTACACTACCTGGGTAAGTAACTTAAATTGTACTATATGCCTATGATAAAATCTTTTACCTAAGGTCCTTTGATAAAATCCTCTACCTAACATCTTTGTCCTTTGGGACACATACTCTGCTTTGATATCTTGGAAATCCCTTTACAACCTCAAACTCTATATCGAAGCCATCCAATATCCTTTGGACCATTATCTTACACCATTCATCTTTTACTTTGTTTCATTCTAATATCGTCTATCAATGTAGATTTAATCTTTAATCTCAAAATAGCTTTTGAAACAATCTTAATGTGCTCTTTGTCTAATTCATATTGTAACTCTTTCTCAACAGCACTACTTGACATGAACAATTTCCTTCTCAATGTATTGACCACTATATTAATTCAGATTGAATGATATCTAATATCACAATCATAATCTTTGATCAACTTTAACCACTATCTTTGCCTCATATTAAGCTCCTTCTAAGTAAAGAAATAATTCAAATTCTTTTGGTCCATATAAACATTACATCTTACCTTATACAAATAGTATCTCTATATTTTCAAGGCAAATACTTTAATAAGGTATCTTTACTTAAACTTATTTAACTATCTTAACGCATATGCTATCACTTGGCCTTGTTACATTAAAACCACTAATATACCAATGTGTAAAACATACTCAACATCTTCTTCAAGTAAAGCTAACACTAAAGTACTAGTCAATCGTTGTTTTAGGTCTTGAAAACATCCTTCACACTCCTTGGTCCATTTAACATAAGGTTTTTTCTTTGTCAAAACAGTGAAAGGCTTAGCTAACTTAGAAAATCCTCAACAAACCTTTTATAATAAGATGTTAAACCTAGGAAACTATAAACTTATTAACTATTCTAGATTTTTACCAACTTAACACGACTTCAACCTTGCTTGAGTCTGCTGACATACCGTATGTCTTAACAACATGTCTTATAAAATTAACTTTATTTAATAAAAACTAACATTGGAAAAAACTTAGCATAAAACTGCCTTTCCCTAAAAATTTTGTAAGAGAAATCTTAAATGCTCCTCATAACTTTTCAAATAAACTAGTATATTGTCAATGAATACCACTATAAACTTATCCAAGAAATCATAGAAAACTTTGTTCATCAAGTTTATAAATGCTGCTAAAACATTTATTAATCAAAATGGCATCATTACAAACTTGTAGTGCCAATAAGATCCTAAATGTCATCTTTGGTATATTTTTCTTTGTTACTCTTACCTAATGATGTCCTGATCATATACCTATCTTAGAAAATTCTAAAGCTTCTTTCAACTGATCAAACAAATCATCAATCCTTGGCAAATGATACTTATTATTTATAGTCACCTTATTTAACTCTCAATAGCCTATATACATCCTTGGTGAACCATCCTTTTTTTTTTTTCAAACAAAATCAGAGCTTTTTAAGTGGAATGACTGGGTCTAATAGACCTACTGTCTAAAGGCTCATAAAGTTGCTTATTTGGCTCTTGTAACTTAATTGGTGCCATTTAATAGAGTTATTTTTAAAGATAAGTGTTATACTTGGTGTTATACTTGGTGTTAACTTAATACTTAACTCTATCTTTTTCTCAAGTGCTAATTCAAGCAATTTTTCAAGGAAAACATCTTTAAGCTCTTGAACAATTGATATCTCATTTATTCTAGGACCCAAACCATTACTACCACTGATTACATGAGAAAAATAACAAGTACACTCTTTACTTAATATCTTTCTAGCCTTAATGTAGGAAATCATCATACTTTGAATCCTACTCTTACTATATTCAAATTGATCTCTATCATCTAAATGTAATCAAACCTTATTCTTTTTAATAATTTATTTCAAATCCATTCTTTTTTAGGAAGTTTATATCTAAAATCATGTAAAAATATGACATATGAAAAATAATCAAGTCTATTAACATCCGTTTACCTAAGAGTACAATTGTTTCTCCTAATAAAATTTGGTCACTCCTTATAATATCTCTATCTAGTTGTTCTATCATAACTTTCTATGTTATAATTATTGGATTCAAGCTTAACTTCTCTATTATGCTTCTAGTTATAAAGCAATGATTGGCTCTTAAATCTAGTAAAATATGTAACATAGAGTTATGAAAAAGTAATCGATAGACTTACTTCTACTTAGCCTTGGATAATTGTATACACTCTTGTATTACCTCTCATCTACTACTTCTATATTGGAGCCTTCATTCAATAATCTCTAGCTAGGTTTCTTGATTGTCTATACTAGAAACACATATTTTGTTTTATCGAACACTCTTCTCTGGGCTTTTTTTGGCACTTTGGATATATTAGGACCTTACTCTTAGACTTATTTTTATCCTTGGCCTTTTTTTGCCCTTAACTAGTAAAGCCTCTTTTTTTTGTGATTGTGGTCTCCTTGCTTACAACTATTATTGCCAACTTTTAGATCCTTATTATTCTTAAAAACCTCTATAGGGAATTGCTTTATATTCTTTAACAAAATTCTAATCCTTACACTTTACTTAGAGCCTCATTATAATAACTTTAATAAAGACGAGATCTTACTATCACATCCTTTGTTATCACTCGATGTAGTCCATTGAAAAACTTTTACACTTGACCTTCTTCTAGTTGGCTAATCTAAGTGTATACTTCATCAATGAATTAAATTTTATGGCATAATCTTTACATAACTTAACACTTAAGTCAAGTCAATAAATTCTTATGCTTTTGAGTACATTAGGTTTGTTCTCCTATACTTAGTATTAAACAAGTTTTGAAACTTATTCTAGCTTAACCTTTGAATTTCTACCATAACCTTTATTAGGTTATACCATACTTAGGTATCACCATTCAAAAGATAGATGACATACTAACCTTTCTTTCTATTCGATATCTTAAACAAGGCTATAATATTCTTTACAGTCTCGATCCACTTTTCAATTTCTACCAAATCTTTCACCCTATTAAACTAAGATAGCTGATATACTCTAAAAAGCCCATATATCATATGTAACTTTATACTAATCAATAATGATGTACTAAAAGTACCTTTATTAGATTCTTGAGGTTGTAAAATTCTTTCTTATACATGTTTTTCATCTTTCTAGCCTTTTAAAGCCTTATTATCATCTCTTAGACATCATTTATGTTGAGGCCAAATTAACCATTTGGCTACTCTAATTACTCTATTAGTTGAGTGGGTGCTAGAGAAATAAGATGTTTCTCACCTTTCACCAATCCTTCTTCTTACATTTATTCTAGGGTTTAACCTAATAGATCTCCTTATTTGTACAATCCACACATTTTATTCATATCATAAACTTAAACTCATGTAAAATTTTAACTTAAACTTATAGTAAGTTGGCGACTACAAATGTTATTAGTTAGTGTAGTTATAAGACTTAATATAGAATTTAGTACACTTAGTTTCAGAAAAACACTTTTCAAAAAATTTTTTTAATCAGTTTTCAAAACATTTTACTTTTCCTCATAAAAATCTAATCTTTTGATCTAATACTACCCTTATAAGCGTCACACCCTTTTACCCTTAAAGTACCTACTTATAAGGGTATTCTACCTCTTAATAGCAAAAACATGTCACAATCTCCCTAACAAGTGGGTTTATCAAAATATCTTTTAAAAACAAAACTCATAATAAAGAAACCACATATAAAAAACCTCTTTAAGAAAATCAAATCTCAACTATACATGTCTGAAACCAAATCCATATAAAAACTAAAAAACTAAAAATGTATAGTTTGTAAAGTAAATCAACTGAGTAAAAACATAATAAAATAAAGTTAGTCACCATATAGCTGCCACCACTCACTGAGCTAAGCCATTGTTGCCAACCTTGCAACTCACCCTTCACACCTGTTAAACTCACTGCCCTTGAACACTTGCAAGATAAAGGTAAAAAAGAGTGAATATGAACACTCATTAAGTACAATAATTATCAATCTTAACTTCTTTATCCTTTATTCTTGAACAACATCTCAACTTATACTTAACTTTCCTTAAAATTTTCGTTTAACTTTTACTAAGCATTATTTTAACCTTAAATGCTCATAAATCATATCTTAGTTCATTTCTTTACTGTGTCATCACTTAACTTAAAAAACTAGGAAACCTTAACTTAACTCGTCCTAGTTTGTCATCAAGGATAAAACTTAATATTTTAAAAGTAACATGAAACTCTACATGGTAACTTATGCATATAATGCTTATTTAATAAAGTGATATAATTGTCATCTAAAAATTGTAAGTTGTAACTATAAAACTCAGGACTAAAATCATGAACTGAAAACATAATATGAAAGCTATAAAACTAAGCCATAGGCTATAATTGTAAAATTGTAAAGCTGAATCTGTAAAATTATGTTGATTAAATTAGGTAAGACACAAGGATTTGACACATTGGCCAAGTGAGAAAAACTTATATACATAACTAGAACTCTACTGTGAGCAAAAAATTCTATTACAAATACAATATCCTATTATAGACTTTGGCTTTTATTATAAAAAGTGTAACCTTACAAATATTCCATTGTATCCACCATCACCAAAACATGTCTCTTAAAACTTATAAGACAACATGTGCCTCTTTAAATATGTAAATCCATAAAACATGTCATAAAACTCATCTTATGTAAAACATCATAAAATCATGCTTGACATATTTTCATGTAAAAAATTGTAGGCACATGAAATGCTAAGTTTGTTGAATAATGAATAAATTTCCCTTAAACTATCAAAAATTAGAATTGTCACTTAAAACCTTAAAATTTTCTCATAACTTAATATGACGTATATTTGTATTCATCACTCATGCACAAGCGTGCACCTTAATTTAGAATTACCATACATTAAAGTTTTTCACTTATGGTCATACCCCTTAAACACGTATGATCATGTATTCTCTATATCTTTACCCACTTAATCTTTCATTGCTCATGATCATGTCTCTTAACTATGTATGATTGTGCATTCTATATATCCTTACCAACTTAATCTTTCATCGCTCATGACTATTTCCCTTTACCATGCATGGTCTTGTTTTAACAAATGAACATTGCTTGGAGATGAATATTTATTATACTTTCTTTAACGTCATTCTTTAATTAATTTGGCTAGAATAGTCACTTTTTTCGGGCCAAGATTCATTAGACATAAACTTTTATCATCAAACATCATGATTATCTCAAAATACTTATTACATCACCAAAATCATTATCAAATCTTAACTTAACTAACCTGGATCATCATCTCAATTAGGAACATATAAATCATATTCTAAATCCAACTTAATCCTTAAAGCATGCCATTAATCATATATGACCATAATATAATCATCAAAGATTAATCAAAGATTATCATATCATCAATAGTTCATGAAATCTAGAAATATAATCATCAATTAAATAATGATAGCATTCTACTTACCTTAACCTTGCTAATATTTCTTTCTATTCTTGAATTTCCCATTACCAAACATCAATCAATGATAGAAAAAAGCCCTTAAGAGTCTCAAGTATGCGGTTTCAAATCCTATAGTGATTTGAGAGAAAAAATGTTTTATGAATAAATCATAACATATGGTTACTTATATGGGCCTTAAATCATTTATCATGCACAATTATACTTGCACAAGATGTACAGTGTGTCTGCCTCTAAACCATTTCTCCTGCCTTTTTCTACTTATACACTAGACCATTCATTGCTAACCATATGTAAAAGCTTGTTAAGCTTATAAATAACTATTTTAGCCTTTGTAAATTAATTTTACGCCATGAAAATGATCTTACAACTAAGAAATGGCTATTATGTCCTTACATGTACCTTTGAGTGTTATAAAAACTATGATTTCTATCTTGGTGCAACATATAGATGCATGTTGTTTAAGCATGTTCACAAGACTGAGCTAATAAGAAGATTTTGTGATGATGGTTTTTGCCTCGCTAAGTTAGGTTAATCGACTTATCACTCTTCTTTAGTTACCTTATATGTGACTAAGAAGAAGTACATGATCGAGTTTTTAGCCTACCATAAAGTTTTTGAAATAGAGTTTCCACTCGAGGACTATCCCAAGAAAGATACATCAGGAAGGATGAATGACTTAACCATCTACACTTGCCTAATAGGTGGATTCGATAAATTAGGTATGACGTGGGAAAGTGTTAGGTACCCATATTGCTTAGCCTATCCATTCAGGTGATTTGTTTGAAAACATTTACCAAGTTGATTAAGTTCTCCCAGTTTATTAAACATGCTATACACTACAGATATTTAATATACATTCAAAATAGTAAAAGTCTACAAAGCCATAAAAATTAAATTACAATGAATTCACCTTTAAACAAGTCTAGGAAATTACTATTAAATTACAACCCATTGATTTCCTAAACAAGCCTAGGAAAAGTAAATCATTCACTTCTAAGTCTAATAATAAAAATAAACTATCTTTACCCTTAGATCTCATGAAATAAATTATATATAATAATTTTTAGGAATTACAAAGACAACCTACAAGACAAGGGCTAATGGGATATAATACTCATAAGTAATTAATAAGAAAATTCATATTTATAGCTAAGAGAAATTTATTTCATTCTTTAAGTGAACTAGCAGACATGCTCAACTGGATACGTCTGTAGATGGGCTTCTTCATTTGCCTCCTTATTAAGCCATTTTGTACATTCACTTGACAAAAGAATAGAGCATAACATAGATCATATATGGGTAACTCATATGGGCGTGAACTTCTCAAGGAAGTATTATCTATGGACTAAATAGTAGTCGTCTGTTGACAACTCATGCTATATAAATCTAGGATAATGTTTAACTTATTCATTCTCATCTATGTTATTGAACAATCAATCATAATATTCTAGACACTCTCAGAACAAGATAAACAATAATCACAAAGTGACCATTTGATAGAAAGACATCATTGACAAATAACATATAAACTATTCATGGATGACACATAGATGTCTATAAAACAGACATCTATGTTTCATTTGATGACCATCCATATATCATTTGGCCAATGGATTAAAGATCATTGAAACAATATGAGTAGAATGTCATTATTTACCTTCAACAACAAAACAAACGCATTTTTTACATTTTTAATACAATTTATATATAAGTGAACATGCACATATTTTCACAAATCTGAACAATATTACCATTTAATCTAAGACAAATGATTAGAATCATGTAAACAAGCCAAAAAAAAGAAAAAAAGAAAAAAGAAGGTAAACATTTTATATACAAGCCATGTCAATGGGCCATGAAAAATAAAAGGAAAATGACTTGATACATTTAATAGCCACGTATGGATAACTTGGTGTTGTAGGTAGATGATCAATATTACTACTTTTGTGTATAGTATCAAATTTTCTATGATTTGCATAAAATCAAGAGGATGAGATAGAAGGTGTTTAAATCAATCTACAAGTAACAAAACAAGTTAACAAAATGGAAATAATCCCCTCAGGGAACTAACTTAGATGTTTTTGAATTTAATAGCATTTAGTTGATAACAAGATGATAGAACTCGTGTGATCCAACGATGATTCTCACAATTACAGCTTTTGGTAGATATGTGTTTAAGTTAAGCTTAGGATGGTTTTTTTAAGAGCCCTATTTGAGAGTGTTTTTAAGAAGCTTTTCTTTCTTTAAGCTTAGATTATTAGTGTTTTCTCTCTCAAGTTCTTTGAATTTCTTTTTTTGCTAGCTCCTTCCTAATTTTTCCCTAGGTTTTTTATATAGGGGACAAAGTGCAATAAATACCTACGAATGATAATCGATAAACATAGGTAAGTTAATATCATATGTTTAACATACTTTCAAAATCATCATCTAGTATCTATAATATGTGAAAAGACATACACCAACCAAGTCTTTGCATCGATTGGGATAATCGTCTATATATAAAGCTTAGGTGGGTTAAAATGGGCTGAATTTGACCTAATAGCTAAGGAAAATGAGTTCTCTTAAAATGAATGAGTTTGATATGACTCAAAAATCTAAGAGTGAGTTTACCTATCATAATCATTCATATAATCATCAACGATCCTTAATTCATTATTTAGGAGTTCAAAATAGGGTGTTTATAGATGTCCGTTACTTTATGTGATTTGCATGAGTTATGAAGTAATGTGCAATAACATAGAATGAGCATATTAACATAAAAAAAATCATAGTATACCATAAAATACGACAACCGATTTTGGACCAACAAGGGGCAAAAAAGGGCAAAACCTATGCTAGCCTTATAGGACTCTAAAAATGGCCTAACTTTGTATAGATTGTATGTTTCTAAAAAAATTTTAAAGCCCATAATTAACCTACAAGTTGAAGCCCATAATAGACTCATAGGTCTCTAAAGAGAGGTATTTTTCGAGGCTAAACACTAGTTATAATACCATACACTAGGTGTTCCTTTAACCCAACTAGTAATTAAAGCATTGAATTTCCACAAGATGAACCACAGGAAAGTACCTAGCCAGGATATAACCTGCCAAATGATTTACAAAACACTTCGATTTTATGATTATCCATAAAAAGTATTCCTCTAGCCAAATGACTAGCTAGAATACATCCCATCGAATATCTTTTAAGACATCAGATTTTGACTTGCCTTTTCTAGCTAAAAGTCATGACAGATTAGCTTTTTTCTAGGCATCTCTAAGAAAACATATTCCTTCAACTCACACATTAGACAAAATATAAGATTCACCAAATGTTCATCTAGCCCAACCATTGACAAGAACACTAATAACAAAGGAAATATCCCTCTACCCCAAACAATAACCAAGATATGACTTACCAAATGTTCTATAAAACACTTAAATTTTCATAAGATGGTTTACAGGAAGTATTCCTCTAGCTTAACTACTACCTCTACCTCATACAATAACCAAGATATGACTTACCAAATGTTCTATAAAACACTTAAATTTTCATAAGATGGTTTATAGGAAGTATTCTTCTAGCCTAACTACTAGCCAAAATACACCCATCTGAATGCCTTTCGAGGTATCAAATTTACATTAAATGATTTGATAAAAAGCCTTTACAAGGTGACTTAATTGAAATTTATTGATGCTATTTTACCCCTTTTGGGTAGACCAAATGATATGATATGTTTTTCCTTTTTTAGGAGGTTTTGAGTGAGATCGCTGCCCTTTTAGGGTAGGAAATGAAAAAAGTAACCTATCGGGGTGATAAATAACAATGATGCCTTTTTAGGGTGATAATTGGTGAAAATGTCCCTTTAGAACAAAATTGAAAAATACCTTCTTAGGGAGGCAAACGATGAAAATGCCATTCAAGATGAAAACTGACCTAAATGCACTTTTAAGATGATAGTTAGCTAAAATGTCACTTTAGAGTAGAAATTGATAAAAATGCCCCTTCAAGGTGATTGACAACCTAAATGCCCATTTAAGGTATGACCTAAATGACAATTATATGCATTATCATTTATTTTGATTTTATTCATTATTTTTTTTATTATTTATCTACTTTCTACCTTGACTACCCACGAAGCATCCTAGGAGTATCCATGTTGCTCATCCATGAACTTGGGTAATCCATCTACTTATCCTAGTCATATTAGGTTAATCTCATTTGTATTCATTATTACCTCTAAATAAAGGTAAGCAGAAGTTTGCCTATAGATTATTTGTCTCTTCCATGGGTTTCACTTTTGTTTATGTATGATTTCACAAGTATAAAAATGAAATAGTTTTCTCTTTCAATTTCTTCAATGTGTAAACTTCTTTTTGCTTTCTTTGTTTCTTTCCTAAAGAACCATTCTCTAGGCCACTTTAAATCATGGAATTTGAGTACCCAATCACATAAATCATTGCTCCTCTTTCCAACAACAAGTAGGGCTTTCACTCGTTAGTATAGTTAGGCTACAGAGGCAAAGTGGCCTTTTGTCCCATGGTGTCCAAACATGTTTCAACTAGGTTGGCTATAAAGATAAGTCTTCTAAAACCTTTTATTTTATGTTTTTGTTAACCATTGCTACCTTTTGATTTCTTTGCCATGTAAGTCGATTTTTGATTAATTGATAATTATTGGGAGACTTAATTGAGCCCATACTACTTTAGTTATTACAAAAATAGCCTTAGGATTGATTTGATTCCTTTAGGAAGCCAATCCATAAATTATAATTTTTGAATTATTTACAATTGATGCATGGACCACTTGGAAATGTGAACAAACCATTAGATACAAATGTTAATTTGTAAACCTTTTAGCTTCTCCATAGGTTTTATGGCGCATCCACACTTTTTTTTGCTTTTCTTTCGTATGCGTATGGCTCATGCTCATGGTCGTATGTAATCAAAACATCTCTTCGACTAAAACTTTAGGTGTAGTTTTAAATTTGCCCTTTCTTGACCAATTTAAGTCCTATAATTCCATTCTTAGCCCTAAACTAACTAATATAGACCTTGAAAGTCCATTTTTATGCTTAAGCTTCAATTTTAGGTTTTGAATTTCCAACTTTTCCTTAAGTGACCAAAATTTCCTTTGTACCCTTGATAGGCCTTTAAGAATCTTTTTTCACTTCTCTCAAATTTGTCCCTCGATAGGCTCTAAAATCATACTTTAGCCTCTAATACATATCAAAATTACATTATTTACCCTTGATAGGCCTAAGGTTACAACTTTGTCTCTAACAGGCTTAAAATTACATTATTACACTATCACCCCTAATAAGGCTCTAACATTACACATTTGCCCCTAATGGGCTTTGAAATTTCACAGTCACCCCTAATGGGCCTAAAATTATAAATGTACCCTTAATGAGCTTGAAATTACATATTCACCCATAATGGACTTTAAGTTATAACTTTATGTTAGATAGGCTTAAAAATTATAATTCTACCTTTGATAGACTCTAAAATCACATTTTCACCTTTAAAATCATACAAGGGATTATTTGGCCACGTGGACAATTGGTATGGCTACTGTAGACTTCATTCTTTAACCTGAGGAGGACACTTGTTATGTATTCATTTCTTTTTATTTGTATTAACACTCAAGAAGCACCTCTAGTTTATGTCTTAGTCGTCTTTTGATTTTTTGTCCTTATTTCCACTTTCAATTATACTAACATTTGATTCTTAACAACTTAAACATCAATGCCTAACAACTCCTTCCAAGGCTTTTAACATTGAATTCATAGCGAATAGGCTACCTTTTCTTCTTCTACGACCTCTATTATAGTTGGGATACTTTTTATTTTTAGGTAAACGACCCTACCACTATAGTTTATGAGTCTCTTTTGATTATTCCTAGCATCTTGATTACCCGAATATACCACTTTTATCTTGTCTAAGGTATTGATGGACTTATTGAGGAGCAATTAATGATGGATTCTAATCATCACTAAAATTATGTCCTTATTAACATGACACTTATGAGTGCCTATTAATACGACATAGAAGCAATTAATCATGTATTTTCTAAACGATAAATGTAGTTTATTAATCTTGATTATTTTTTTATTCTTATTTTTTCTTCTTTCACGTGTCTATAGAGAACATAGATAGGGCTTAAACGACACTTCTGATGTTAAAATGGCGTTGACAAGTTTTTTGGCATAAAATTGTAAACTTTAGGTATTTTAGACAAGTGCATGATTTCCTATATGATGTATTATATGCTCATGTATGATGCTAACTTATCGTCTTTTATTTGCGGGGCTAGGTAACTCAATTAAAGGTAACTTATAATTTAGCCTTGAAGAAAGTGAATTACGTATGTCATTATCAGGTTGAAAGAGAAGAAGTCTCGATGCCATAGAGTCAATTAGTTAAGGTGATAAATAGCTGGTCTTTTTATTTTTTTGACTCTTTTTTCATTCATTAACTTATTTTTTGATACATATGCATTCTTTTTTCTTTTCGAATGATTGCACCAATTTATTATTATCCATAACATTTTTGGCTTTTGTATAAACAAACATAATATATGTAAATAAAATATTCAACAATCAATTATCTGAATCCATTACATCATTAAACTTTGAGTGAACTAAAGAAATACAAAAATGTATTCCAAGGCTTATTTATTTTCTTCTCTATTTATTGAGGATCATCTTCATATCATTGGCAATTGACTTAACCAAGTGTCCAAGATCTTTCTGTAGTGAAGCCACTTAGGCTTTGTACTTATCATTAGTTGCCATATCCCTAAGGACATCTAACTAGAATTAAATCTCTTTGAAACTAAGTACCAAACATGTGTTCCAAGAACCTTTCAATTGGTGGCTCTATGGTAATTGTATGGTTCAAGTCAAAGATTTTCTATTTCTTCTTGGCCATGTGGCAGCCATGTAACAAAATTAAAATATAAAAAAGGCATTGAGTAATAGGAGCTTAGCCAGAAATTAACATATTTCAAAATTTCAAAAACTTAAAACATGTTATTAAACTTAAGGTGTTTATTGAAACACTTACCTATGGATTATAACTTCATAATTTTTTGCATGGTAAGAAATTGAGCCTCTTATTAAAAAAAAAAAAAGCCAATGACACAAGTAATATCCACAAAAAACAAGATTAAAGGTTAAATACATGGTTTAGATGCTACAAGGTGTAAGGTTTGAAGTGTTTAGATATAGGTGTGAGTTTGAAAACTCTTAGAGATTATGCAAAAAATATATTTTGTTTTCTTTTATAAAAGATGAGTCATAGGCGTGACCATGAACATGTATGATCTTGACATTTGCATGTATGACCTTAACATTTACATGTATGCCTATGTATGAACCTCTCATGATCATACACACGTGTCAGGTAACTGTTATAGTTTGTAAAAAATTTATACAATGTTCCTGTAATTTGAAAATTCTCAAATAACCGTATGTGTGCCTATATATAAAACATGCACGCTTATGAGTTATTAGATTATTTTAATTTTGAATTAGTTTGACTTGGTCAAACTAATTCTTTTCAAACATATCAGGATTTTGACAACCCTTAAGATGTATGCCTATAATTTGTAGAGGTGAATGATTGTATATTAAGGTAAATCCTTAATTTGATTTCTCAACCGAATTTAAAAGGATTCAATAAGTCTAACATGATATCATCCTGTAACATAATCATCAAGGCAATGATCTTTTACCTTAACCTATAAACTCCATAAATATGTATCTTGCAAGCTCCATACTATCTTAGTAGTATCTATAATTGAGTCGAATCTAGATGTAAATCATAACTAGTCTTTATCAAGACATCATGGCCATCTTGAATATTAAAATGTCAATGAAAAAATCTGAGCTAAATTAACTTGACAGCTAATGCATAATACGATCTCTTCATTATTGTGTCTTATGAGGCTGAGATACAATCTGGTATTTATCTTATATACCTTATATATATGCATACGATACTAATCAATCCATTTATAGCCATAGACTAATTGGTTTTAGACAACTCAACTAGGATACTCATTCCATCGATGAATCCTATGTTGACCTATCATAATCTTCATATTAATCATAATATGACCAATTGCTCATTTTGATAACACTATAGTTATAGTAGTGCAATTGATGAAATCAAATGATAATATTATAGTATAAGACAATTTGATGAACCTTAAGTTGAAAGACCACATGTACCAATTAAGTCATGAGAATTGATTCATAGACACAATTAGCACTATTTATATTAGATCTTTATTATTAAATCATTACAGTGAATATGACCACCAAATCGTGCAATTATGTGTAGAAACAGACTACAAGTAATAAACCTTGATGCAGACAAATTATTGCCATCTTTTTATGAGATTACACATTATGATAATCCCCACATTATCACTTATGTTTAAGGTTCATAATGAAATTGGGATTACAAACCATTCTAATATAGGCACCAATGAAATGTATAAAAAGTAAGATTCATCATTTGAATCTATCGTCCCAAATCTACTATATTATAGACATAATAAATGTTTTACAAAATAATATAAATAAAATACCTTGCATTATTAGCATAAATAAATGTATACAAATGCAATAATACATAAATAAATAAATAAATACAACTAATACAGAACAAAAAGATGGCTATAAGGCACCAACTTAATAGCCTGTTAGACATATGCATAATCTCATATGTGGCTACATCACTATCATGCTTCTACTATAACAGAGGTTTAGTTTATGGACCAGTTAGGTTATCATTTATGTCTACTCTTTTGATTTATACATCTTTATATCATATGATCTTCATACCAAATAGAATTGGCTAAAAATGTGTTTGGATTTTTGATAAGACATTGGTCTCTTAGCCTGTGTTGTGGCCTTGCTATTGTTAGGCCTATAGGATTGGTTATGCTATGTATCACTCTAAGCTCAAATATAAATTTTTTAATCTAAATTGCTTTTTTTACTGTAGAATCAGCCATAGCACTTTGCTTGAGACTCTTCTAACTAACTGCAGTACCATTCAAACAAAACATAAAGCTGGATTGGGATTTAAAGTCATCATGGTCTATTTAAAAGCTTATATTATTATAACCCCGTAAAATGAGCTTATCCACTCTTTAATAAACCAAGAATGCACCCTTGGTCCTTATTAGATACTTAAAGATGTTCTTGACAATAATCTAATATTTCTCACTTGAATCAGATTAATTTCTTTACAAACTTTCAAAGTGAATGAGACATTAATCTATATACATGATAGATCAATTGCCAAAGAGAATGGAACATAACTCATCTTCTTTCCATCTTTTTGTGCTTTAAGATATGTTTTCTTAAAAAGATATATGTCATAAGTCATAGGTAACATCCCTTTCTTTTTTACTCATCCATTTTAAATCTTTTTAAAGCCTTTTCTATGTATGTGCTTTGAATTAGGCCAAACAACTTATAAGATCCTTCAGGATAGATAATAATATCAAGAATGTAAACTACGTCTCTTAAGTCCTTTATGGAAAAACACTTGGATAACCAAGTTTTAGTAATCTATAAGTGTGGTATGTCATTTTTAATAATCAAGATGTCATTGACATATAACACTTGAAATGTTATCACATTCTCACTAATCTTTTTGTACATGTTTGGATCATCTTCATTATGAAATCAAAATCTCAAACAATTTTATTAAAATAAATGTTTCAACTCCTTGGAGTTTGCTTTAGTCCATAAATAGAGCTTTACAACTTGTGTACTTTATCTGCCTATTTATCAAGAATGAAACCTTTAGGTTATATCATATATGCATACTTTACAAGTTTACCATTCAAGAAGAAAGTTTTGATATCCATTTTCCAAATCTTATAATCGTAATATTTAATAATTGCAAGTGTAATCTAGATGGACTTAAGCATTGTTATCAGTGAAAAGGTTTCATTATAATCAATACAATGTTTTTGATTGAAACCTTTAACAACCTATTATACTTGATAGGGTATAAATGTTATTATCCATGTCTTTTCTTTTTGAAAACTTATTTGCACCTTATAAGTGTTACCCCTTTCAGATACATCTATTATAGTCTATACTTGGTTGTGGTACATATAATTTATCTTAAACTTTATAGTCTCAAGCCATCTCTTATAGTCTAGATCTACTATAACCTTCATGTATGTTTTAGGCTTGTCATTAAAGATAACTAGTACATTACCATGTTGAGTTATGAGAAAACCAATTTTCTTAGGCTTGCAATGTACTGTGTCTAGTCTACATAACTATTGTGTACCATGTTTAACCATCTTATATGGCATACTATCCTATTTAATGTTTATGAACTTTTATACTTTAAGAGCCTTATTGAACTCTATATTTATCCCACTAGTATGTCTAAAAAGGTATTCCTTTTATCTAAAGACACTAGATTGAGAAATTAAGACTTTCTTCTTGTTTGAGTGGTAGAAATAATAATCCTTAGTTTCCTTCAAATATCCCACGAATGCACATTTACCAGTTTTAGAGTTTAACTTGTTTATTGTCAATTTTCTAACATAAGTTTCATAGCCCTAAACTTTCATGTAATTTAGATTAGGCTTTCATCTAGTCCATAACTTGTAAAGAGTTGTCTCTATAAATTTGGATAAGACATGGTTAAGTGTATATGTTATTGTCTTTATAGCATAACCTAGATAACAAGGGTAGTTGATTGGAAACTCATCCTAGAACACATATATTAAGGTCCACTTCTTTCATTTAGATACATTATTATGCTATGGTATACCAAGAGGTTTGAGTTTTAAAGCTATACCATATTTCTTTTGGTACTCACTAAATTTAACACGTAAGTACTCCCTTTTGTGATCACTAAAAAAGATCTTAAGACTTTTATTGAGTTGCTTTTTTACTTCATTTTTGAATTCTTTAAAATTTTCAAAGTATTTTAATTTGTGTCTCATAAGAAACACATATTCTTACCTATTAAAATCAGCAGTAAAGATCATGAAGTATGATCCCCATGTTTGCTTTATACTTTTATGAATCTATACATGTTGTTATATATAATTTCTAATAGTTGAGTCACCCTTCTCACTATGTCTAATAAAAGAAAACTTGACCATCTTACCTCTAAGACGTGATTCACATTTATCATAAGATTGGAAGCTAAATGATTACAAACCATAGTGGATTAAAACTTTGAAATACACTTTTGGCCTATGTACTTAGCTTACAATGCCACAGAAATGTGGGATTTAATTTACTAGTTTTAATAGGTTTGCTTGTATTAATATTGAAAATGTTGTTATTATTTAAGTTTAGAACATATAAACCATTTACTGTGCATGTTATTCTATAGAGAATACCATTCAAGTTAATGGTTAATATAATACTAATAATCAAGAAAGAACACCCTCTTTATTTAAAGTATATTCATAAATTAATTTGTTAAAACTTTTGGTGTATAGTAATGATTTTTTTTTTAATTCTAAGACGATCTAAAAAAGAAAATGCAAATAATATGATCCTATGGTTAGAGTTCTGATTCTTGTTCCATTTCCAACATGTAGGTTTATCTTTCTTTAGCTGAGCAATCTATTCTACCTTAGCTCTTTCATACTAGAAGTGATATGAGCATGATGTCTATGTTTACATCTTTTTCTTACGTTTAAGGAAAACCTGTAGTATTTTCTCTAATAACTTAGTTTATGATAAAAAAAGCAAACAACCTATCTTTTTCCCATTACACTAGTGGGCTATAGAGTAAGTAGGGCTTGGGTTTAGACTTGAGCCTTAAGCTTGGTCTTACATTTGTTTTTAGCTTTATACTTGATACCAACCATAAACATCTCCTTCCTTTTACCTTATCTACGTTTTACTTAATATTTTTGATTAGCTTAAGGAGTTCAAACAATGAGCACTCATTTTCATTTAAATTAAAGTTCATGATAAAATTTGACAAAGAAGAAGTGAGAAAGTTCAACACAAGATTAATAACCACCTTCTTATGTATTGAGAACCCAAGGTTGGCTAACCTTTCAATGTAGCCAATCATTTTAGCTATATAAGCACTTGCTTGTGCACCCTTACTCATCCTACAAATAAACAAAATGGATGTCACTCAATAACATTTAAACCTCCTTCAAGTTTCATACATCTCATGAATATGATGAAGAATGAACTAAATATCAATTTTTTTTTTATGTTGCATCTACAACTCGAGTACCATGGAAGTCGATATGAGGTATTGAACTTCTACACAATCTTTCTACTACTTGTAATAGATATAAAAAATTTAGAATTAAATTTGGACTAGGTTTAGAATGAGTCCTACCCTCGCAGACATATTATTATTCTTTTTAATGTAAGACTATTTATAAGTTTCTACACTAATCAAGAAGATTGGTACCTTGTGACCTATTGTCCTTTTCAAAAATCAAACTTGAAGAGTTTGAATTTCTTATCATGTGATGTGATATATAAAAGTATAGAAAAGAATAATTAGCTGTTTATTGTAATTGTTTAAGGTTTTTGTTAAATACTCTCATTTTTTTTCTTAAGCTAATAGACCACACTACTATATTCAAGAAATCCCAATAGACTTTTTAGTAAACAAAAATCCCATGAACTTGACTCAACTTTTACTTTGGTGAAAAACCCAAGGTGACCCATACAGATAGGTCATTAAACTAATCAATAGAAGCCCATAATCTGAAGTTAGGTTTTACCCTAACAAATCATACAAACCTCAACTACAATTTTCAGTATCAATAGGTTGGATATTACATATCACCGTATATCAACACATACATAACCATTCAGTCTCTAATAAATTCAACATTTTCTTGGTGAACAAGCAAAATTTATTAGTTAAGCCATAATATAGTTAACAACTAGTCTTCCATTTGGTAATGAGGGGCTTGTTTTAGTAATACTATATTGGAAGGCTTCTTTTTATGACTGAATATTTAATGAGGGGTTTCAATAGCCTCACAAGTATGAATGGATCATGCATCCTTGTGACTTTGTCAAGTTTTAGAATTTATGAAAATTCCAAAAGCATAAATAGACATCATCATAAGGTATGTGTGATCAAATGTATAGGCAAAATTTGCTCAATATACAAGTATGACTAAAAGATGCATGATTGTACATTGAGCCATGGAATGAATTCACAAGGTATAATCTTATGAATTACGCTTAAGTTATACTTGCGACTTCACATAGACACAACCATGATAGACGTGATTTCTAGAAATTCTAGTGAGAAATTCTTTTGAAACCTAGCTAAATGGTATACTTGATGCTGAAAATGACCAAAATTTGCATAACATGCCAATAGTCATTTTTTATAACATGGACATTATGCAAAAAACACACACTAGCCATTTATTGAAGTAAAAGCAACCTATATGCATCTTACAAGTAAAACATGGGTAAAATAGTTTTTGAAACCTAAAAATGCTTGCATTGATACTTTTGCAAGTTCCCAAAGTCATTAAAATGATGATCATCAATTAGTGTTAATTGTGTGTATAATTTTTTGGTCAATTTATAGAGTTTTAGAGGATGATATGACTATTCTCCCCTTATTATATGCATATTTTGGGATCACAAGTTTATGTTTGGTTTTGTAGGAAATATTGGTTTTAATGTGAATTCAATGGAAATCAAGCTAAAAAGAAACTTATGAAGGACAAGTTAGTGGTTTGAATTTAGTCCGAGTAAGATTGGGTGATTGAGGCATAAAAAGAAAGGAGAACATTACACGCTATTATAGGAAAACAAAGATTTTAACTAAGTTTGAGTATTATAATGGAAAATTAGTCTTTAGAAAAGTTATAATGGACATCTTAAACTTTTCAAAAAGCTAATATGAGGAAATTCTGAGTTTGTTTGGTGTTGCAAATTCAAGTCTTCTTAGTAAAATAATGTGTTTGACCACTGAGGATTAAAATGGTCATATCATAAGATTCCAAAATCCAAATGAGGTGATTTAAAAGCCAAATTAAACTAGACATCTAGGAATAAAACTTTCTTAACAAAAATTTAGATTCTAGAAGCTTGATGCTATAATGTAAATGTAAGAAAATTTTAGAAACTCAGTATCATGTATGACACTATAGCACCAAAGCATGTGAAACTCTAACATATAGATAAAAGCTTGACACCATAGCATGACATCATTGTGTAGTGCCATTTAGAGGATTTTAGTTTTTTTTGAAACTCTATATTAACCTTAGACTATATATACTAATTATACTCCTACCTGAAGATGAAGAACCACCTTAGGACATTCTTAGAGAGATTTTTCACAAAATTTTGTGATTTTCTTAATTTTGTTTGAAGATTTAATCAATTAAACAACAAGGATTGTAATTGTGAAAAATTTTCAAAAGATTTCAATAAAGATTCAAGGATTCCATCGATTTTTTTTTTTATCTTAATTATGTTTTTCTTGAATTTGAGTGTTTTTTCTTGCTTGATGATGAGCTAAATCTTCTTTACTAAGACTAGGGCTAAGTAATTTATGGATTGACAATGTTTCTTGATTTTGATTAAAAGTATGTTATTTTATGATGAGTTTGTGTCTTGAACCTAATGCTTATTAAAAACCTAATTAACTTTTTTAGTAGGATTTCTATTGTATGATTAAAACTAAGAACGAATATTACATAAAAGTTGTGAGATTACAAACGTGTATAAATTGAATATAGAGATATATGAATTGATACATGTCATAGTTACAGGCATAATAAATTGTTGTTGAAAGCTAGTGAATTCCACAGAACGTTAATGCATTTTCGTCTAAACATGCAATAGTCATTGACATATTTAATAACCTAGATATCTTTATCTAGGAGTGCATTTTCATCTATCTAAACATGTTAGGATTTTGTCAACCCTCAAGATATATGTCCATGACTTATAGAAGTGCATGACTATATATTAAAGTAAATCGTCAATCTAGCTTCTTCACCTGATTTAAAAGGATTTGACAAGTCTAATATGACATAACCCTATGACATAATTAATAAGATAATGTTCGTATGCCTTAACCAGTCAACTCTATATGTGTACGACTTATAGGCTCCATACTATCTTGGTAATATTTGAATTTAAGTCAAATATGGAAATAGATGATGTACAACCTTTAGTAAGACATCATGACCATCTAAATAGTAGAGTCTAAGTAAACAATTATAAGCTTGAACAAAATGATAGCTAATGCACAATACAATCCCTTTGTTACCATGTCTCGCAAGGCTAAAATATAGATTCGTGTCTATCTCAAGTAACCCTGGATATCTTTATATAGAAGTGTATTTTCATCTATTTAAACATGTAAGGTTTGTATCAACTTAAAATTTATATCTATGACTTATAGAAGTGTATGACTGTAAATCAAAGTAAATCCTTAATTTAGCTTCTCAACTTGATCTAAAAGAATTTAACAAGTCTAATATGATAGAACACCATAACACAATCAATAAGATAACAATCCTATGCCGCAATCAGTCAACTCTATATATGTATGACTTGTAAGCTCCATACCATTTTAGTAGTATTTGAAATTAAGTGAAATCTGGAAATAGATCATATGTGGCCTTTAGTAAGACATTATGACCATCCAAATAGTACAATGTCAACAAACAACTATAAGCTTGAATGAATTGATAGTTAATGCACAATATGATCCCTTTATTACCATGTCTCACAAGGCTAAGATATAAATTCATGTCTATCTCAAGTACCCCTCATTTATGAATGTGCCTAAACTAGGGTTAGATATAGTACCAATCGGTCCATTTGTGGCCACAAGCTAATTAGTTTTGGATAATTTAATTGAGACCCTTATCTTGTGCTTAAGATTTATAAATCCTTTGTTAATCTACCATAACCTTTATACTAATCATGATACGACTAATTGCTTACTTTTATGATGCCTTAGCTATAATGGTATGTTTGATTATGCCAAATGACATCATTCTTAATACAAGACAGTTTGATAGACCTCAAGTCAAAAAATCACATGTACTTGTCAATTCATAAGGATTGATCTATAGACACAAACAATACCACATATATAAGATCCTTATGATTGGGTCTATTTGATGAACATGACAACCAAATCATACACCCATGTTGGGACTTGATTGTAAGTAATAGACCTTGACACATGTTAACTATTACCACCTTTCAATAGAATTATGTATACTATGATAATCCTTACACCATCACTCATGTACAAGATTGATAGTTACATTAGGCTTAGGGACTATTCTAGTATAACTATTAAGAAGATGTATGAAAACTACGATTATTCATTTGAATCCATCATCTCAATTCTACTATACTAAAGACACAATATATGTGTCTTACAAAATAATATACTTAAAATACTTTATATTATTAATATAAATAAATGTACGCAAATACAAAAGTTCACAAATAAATAAATAAATAAAGACAACTAATATATAATGAATACATGGCTACAAGGTACTAACCACATATTAAGCACAAGTTTGAACTATGTAGAACCTTATTTTCCACTATGGATAATACCAAACAGTCATACTACTGAGAAAAGAAGCTAACTAGTTAATCTAATTTTCCTTAGCATAGGCAAGAAATAATAGTCAGTATACACTAAAGTATTTAAAACTAGCACAAGCTATAGACATAAAAGCTACGTTCGAAGCCAATTTTTTATTCAACCATATTTGTAATATTACATCACTCCTTTTGAGAAACCTAACAATGTCACGAGCAACCTTATCTAGTCTATTCAAAGTCTCACCTAAAATCATAATGATTAGAGATTGTACCTATCTTATTTTAGTAATTATTGACAAAAGTTTTCAATGGTGTTGCCTTTGTTTCATAGCGAACAATTAATGGGCTAACAAGTAAAAGACCAAGAATAGCCAAATCGGGGTCACTGAATTGTTATATTTCTTGGCATTTTTTCAACACAAGCCCCAAAGACACCCACTTTGTGCCTATGGTAACTGACTACACTTCTTCAATAGACATCTTAATGAACTTTATCATCACCATTGGGTAATGTAGACCTAATCATGGTAATGTTATTTTTCAATGGATTTCAATGATAAATACATGATATTATTAAACTCTTATAGAGTTGGACTTATCTTTATATTATTTAATCTAAATATTTGCTTTGTAAAATCCCAAAAGGTAATAAATGATATAAAAAGCTATTGATTGACACTATGACTTTGAAAATGCTTCAAACTACCCAACTATGTTTACTATAACTATTCTAAATCTGGATCCTTTAACCTTGACATAAATCTTCTCAAACTATCTTAGATTGATCTAGCCATTAACTTGTGGCATCAAAGCAGATGATGAGATGATATATGAGATATACCTTTAATGCACATAACATGCTCACAAGAATATGATATAAATTCTTACTATGATGTTGTTATTATTGTTTTCATTTAGTCTTTACTTTAGTTTAATCGAGCTTAAGGGCATGGGCCTACTACTTTATAATACCTTTAATATTTATTTCCTGTACCTAACTGTTAGGAAAATTCATACACATATATTGAGTGGCCTATAGTGAACATACCCTTTATACTAACTTTTCTATGGTCTTTATTAGGGTAACTTTTTATACATATGTTCACCAATATTTATTTATTATTTTTCCATTCTTTTTAATAGAGGAATTCTTTGTTTTCCTAAGTCTATAAACCTATCTTTTGATGCAAACATCAACATTGATGATAAAAGTGCTAAGTTACTTAACAAGTTACAAGCTTAGGAGCTTTGCATACCTTTGCCATAGGTTATTATTTCACTATATAATTCACTAACAGTGGACATGCTAACCCTTAGACTTATTCATTAGCTATGAAATTAGAGTAGTTTTCCTTTTCCTCTTTATATCTCTTTCTCTATTTCTTTTTCTTTCTTTCTCTTTTATCTTCTTTTTATATTTTATTGATTTTCTTTCCTTTTTTTTTTTTTCATGTAATCAACCTCTATTTAAACTACATATTAATTAACTTGTCAAGGGTTTCAATTTATTCCCTATGCCTTTAAATATATTACACAATTTTCCTTAGGTGAAGTATCACTCAACCTTAAAGCTCAAGAGTCTCAATTCCAAATTGGGTAAAGGGTCAGGCTGCGAAAGGTGAGGATGAGATATTCTTTTTATATATGAAGGAATGTGCCAATGGTTGACGTACAAGACAAAACTCCTCTAGGCCAAGTAGGCTTTCAAGCTAAGTTTGGATCTATCATTAGTGTTTAAAGTTAATATTATGCTCAGTGGGTGTTCGTGTTATGAATGTAAAAGAGATTCTTATCAAATAAGAAAAACATACTCAAACAAACCACATTGAAATCAACTCATCCTATTTTCTATAGTAAAGTCACTAAAAACTATGATGACAATTTTTCGCCTCACCAAACTAGGTTGATTGACTTGCCATTCTTGTTTAGTCACCCTAAAGTGACTAAAAGGAAACACATGATTAGGTTTTTGGCTTGTCATAGAGTCTTTGAAATAAAGTCCTCACCTAAGGATTTCCCTAAGAGAAGATATATCGATGACAATGAACAACTTTGTGAATTTCTTATAGGGACCCAACATTCCATACCTATTCAATGGATAGGTTTGGTGAGTTGGGTACAACATGGGAATACGTTAGCCATTTACATTACCTAACCTAAGGGTTGTCTTCTGCTTTGGTGGTTTTTTTGAAAATATTTACCAAGTTGATTAAATTACTACATTTTATCAAATACATGATGCAACATAAATATTTAACATATATACAAAATAGTAAAACATCCATAAAGTAATGAAAATTAAATTGAAGCACATTCGTCTTTAAACAAGTCCTGGAAATTAAAATTAAAATACAACCCATTGATTTCCTAAACAAGCCTAGAAAAAGTAAGTCATACATTCTTAAGTCTAATAATAAAAGTAGAGTGCATTTACCCTTAGGTCGAATGAAAAAAAATTACATTCACCCTTAAATCTATCAATAATGAATGCATAATAATTTTAAGGAATTAAAATCACAACTTGCAAGACAAAGGTTAGTAGGATATAACATTTAGAAGCAATTAATACAAAAATTCATATTTAAGCAATTTAATTCATTCTTTAAGTGAACTCACAAAGATGCTTGACTAGATGCATTTATAAATGGGCTCCTTTATTTACCTCACTATCGAGCTATTACATGTATTCACTTGCCAAAAAAATAGAGAATGATAAGGCTTATCAATGAGTGACTCAAAACATTTGTAGACTACTCAAAGAAGTATGATCTGAGTACTAAATAGTTGTCTGCTAATAAGTCATATTTTATGAATCTAGCATAATATTTAATAGTAATCAGTCTCATCCATGACATCGAATAATCAATCATAATATTTTAGACACTGTCAAAACAAGATAGTTGATAGTCATAAAATAACCACTTGATAGAAAGAAATCATTAATGAATAACCTATAAACTATTCATAGATTACACATAAACGTCTACAAGATAGACATCTATATCTCATGTAATTATTATTCACTAACGATTTGACCAATAGATTGAAGATTAGTTAAAATAATATGGTAGGATGTCATTATTTACCTTTAGCAACAAAAAAATACATCATTTACATTTTGTTGATACAATTTATATGTAGCTCAACATGCACATTAATGTGAATCAAGCCATTTAAGACATCAATGAAGATCAAGATTCATTATTTGATCTTATAGTCCCTTTAATTTGTCATCCATGCAAGCCTACCAAGGATGAGTACCATGCAAAGAACAAAGGGCAAGGTAGGTTCCATTCCAATCCATGTTTGTCCAAGCATTTTAATCCCATTATATGGTAATTTGTAGAGCTTGAATTCTTTTAATGGTCACATTCTAAACCTGAAAGAAAGATTAAAGTCTATTCATATAAAGCAAGAAGAAAGAAATACAAGAGAAGAGGATTGTATAGTGCTACCCTAGGTTTCTCACTGTGATAAGCTTCTCTGCGATGGTGATGATGACATTTTGCATAAGATGAGTTGCTTAGTATTGCAACACACCACCATAGCACTTGACCTCAAGTTTACATGTTTTTTCTTACATTTATGTATGCTATTTTGCTTTCAAGTTACCTCAAAAGCTGCTTTAATGAAACTTATAAGTAGTTAGAGTCCTATCACATGTATTGAATACAAGTAATCTCCAAGTTAAGGATAATTACTCAAGAGAAGATCAAGCTCAAAGACTTTATAATTTAAAGAGAGATAATATGATGACTAAGGAAGCCTGCATACATATTGTTAAGATCTTGTATTTGTTTATATTCTAATCATGTGCTATAATTAGCGTTAAAAACTTTAAGTACTAAGGCGTTTAATTTTTTTCTATTTTATATTTTATGTAAGCAAAGTTGTATTACTTTTAGTTAACTAGGGTTACTATTTTGTAACCATGGTTTGGAGTTGCCTATATAAAGGCAGCTCCTGTCTTTTGTAAGAATCTTTGGTTGAATGAAAAATTGAGACTTCTTTCACTTATTCCTTGGTGCCTTGGTGGCCTTTATGAATGTTTACTTTCCTTTACCTAATTTTCCATTACAATAGGAGATTGTGGTGTATCAAGTTGGTTGAGTTTATATACAAGTTGGTGGAGCATCTTTTATGCTTGTATCAAATATTCCTTTAGGCTTTATTCAACCTCAAGTTAGTGTTTAACCTTTAGACTTGAGTGAAATTTCTTGCTATTTTATCAAGTAAGTTATGACAATTTGTGTTGTGAATTTGAACTTAATATTGCTATATTTATTTTGTTATTAAATGTTGTTTGATATTGTTATTAAAGTTGGAACTTCAGTATTAAAGTTTTATTCCATTTGAGTCAAGGACAATTTAGTTTATATTGAATTATTGCATGAAAATTGCATGTTTTATTGCTTAAACTAGGCTAGATTTTAATGGAGAAATTATGCATGATTTGAGATCGTATTTGAATTATTCAAGGCCCTTCTATTTCTCATCATTTGGTATCAGAGCCAAAGCTACCTGTAAGAGTGTGTTTTTAGGTTAAAAATCTTTTCAGTAGTGTTGGAAACTTGCTTAAAATCGGAACAATTTGGTTGCTACAAATGTTAGAGGAAATTTCTAGGTTATAGGTTGAATTCTTGGTGTGTTTAGGGTTGCGAAATATTGATTAAGGTGTTGATTATTTGCTATTAAAATTTGTTATGACTGGCTTGGAAATTTTTCATTTACTAAGCTATAATGCTACTATATACATACATACATACATACATACATACATACATATATATATATGTATGCATGTATGTATGTGTGTATATATATATATTTTTCAAAAATAGTAGTATCATAAACATACTTAAACTTAATTCATACATATGAAAAAACATTAAATCATAATTGAAAAACATATTCATTTCTGAAATACATCTAAAATACCTCTTTATTCAATTATATGAAAATTGTACATTGTACAAAACATATTGAATATACCTCATTTTATTCATAATTCGAAACTAAACGTATTTAAAAATGTAAACCATATGAATTGCTTTGAAAATAGAAAATCGAGACATGAACTATACATATATACATGAAGCTATCATTAATTTCCTAACATATACAACCTTAATAGTATAGTTACTCAGCAAGTATAAGAACATAACCTATAAAGAAAGGGATTGGAATGAGTAACAAGTCACGTAGCACACAATTTTGTTAACTTAACATACATAACCCTATCCTTGAATTTATATCATAAATGTCTTAATCTTTCCTCACTGAACAAATCTTTGTTCTTATCTTAGTATCTTATTTCTTACTTCTATTCATAATTTTTATCTTATTCCTATATCTTAAATTCTTCATACATCTTGCTTATCCCATGCTCTTAATTATGCTATGTCATGCATGTCATATTATAAAACGTGTTGAAAACCATGACTCAGCTTAAAGGCTTCATTCTTAAAGTCATTTACTGAAAATCTCATAATAGGTTTCAAAATCCAATCATGAAACATATCATAAATAATCATTTTCATAAATTGTTTATAAAAGTCATGCATTGATTAGACTGATGAACACAAGGATTTAACACGCTGACCATATAAGTTCAAACTAATACATGACTAGCACTCTCTAATGAACTTAGTTAATAGTTATGTTCTTTTTAACAGATGTTGATTTCCTTTTCTAACGGGCATGCAAACCTATAAATGTCTCCTCATATCTAACTCTAAAAGATGTCTAGATCATTGATGTTATACTCTTTATAAAACATGCATATTTGATCCAAATATGGTAAAATATGTAAACCATTCATTGTCTTCATAAATAATGTTCTTTAGCATGCTATATCATGAACTATAGAAAATGTGTTAAATTTTCTTAATCTTATTTAAGAGTTATTGTCTTTAATTTTCTAGCATCATTATCTTATAAAACTTAATTTAATTTTTTTATTGTAGGCCATGTGCATGATTGTGCACATATAAGTGACACAGTTGTGTAATTGTTGTATTTGTGGGCCTATAATTTGCATGGTCATGCATTTCTTCAATTCCACACACGTGGAATTGACTCTCACAGAATCGTGACTCACCAACTTATGATTGTGGCTCTATAATGGCTCCGATAATACTTCGTATAATTATGCATGTAAATATATGCACGATCTTGATTTTGCAAACATGATTGCTCGATTGTGTATCTTCTGCATGCATGATCATGCTTTGCTACTACATATCTTAACCGAATAATCATAGATTTCTAACGTATCCACATCAAAATCATAACACAGTATAACATATCATTTAGATTAACAATATAAATTCTCAACCATATGAAAACATATCAAATCAAGTTTTATAACATGCTTATTTGCTTAAATCTAATTATAACATCATCAATTCCAAATCAACGTGCTTATATTTCTCATACACATCCTATATATGTTCCTAAGCATTTTATCACCACAATTCATCACTAGAATCATCACTTAATATCAGAATAATTGAGAATTAGTAAGAAACATACCTTAGGTTATATTTTTTAGTCAAACATATATAATATATATGTATTTCACAAAACAACCTGATCGATCACATTTCATGCTAAATTTATGCTTGCCTTGCATAATTACATATTACATCACATTATTGCACTTTATTTAACATTGATTCCACTCAATCATTTTTAATTCATAGATCCAAGCATCACAGAAGTAGATTATGCAATGTAAGTTAAAGAAAACTTACCTCAAGGCTGGCTTGCAAGCTCTCTCTTTCTAGACTATGCTTTGATCACTAAAGTTAAATCAAGACTTTCATGCTTTAACCCAACTCTTTATATCTCTTTCTTTGAGATCTCTCATAAATTAGATTTGAAATAATAATGAAAATACATGCACATTCTACTTTATAGAGGGCACGTAAAGAGTTCACGATCATGCATATGATGACATATGGTCATCTATAGTAAGTATATAAAAAATTTCACACATTTTTATGTTGTACTCATGGTAGCCTTTTAGGTTAACATGTGTACAACCAAAATAATGTCCTTAAGGACCAAAATACCTTTAAAGATTATTTAAACCAATGTAAAATTGAAAAATTTATGATTTCCTCTCATTCTTAACTATTTTACCCTTTTTTAGAATTTAGGCTCTTAAATTGACTAGAAAATTTGTTACAAATTGTGTATGCAAGTGTTGAGAAAATTCCTTGTGAAAAGAAGTTTTCTTAGTTGGAAAAATTTGTAAAGCTACAAATTTGCATTTTGGTTTAGGTGGCAAAATGATTGAATTTGGAAAGAGAAAGTTGGTCAATGTTTTGTTATCCTTTTGCACAGAATTAACTTAACACCTTACCTTCATTTAATGCCTACTTGTTCACCCAATTCAAAATTTACACAATCTACCAATTTTCCTTTTGCATGCGAAGGATTTACCTTGAGAATTTTGGAAGAAAAATTGTAGTCAAGCCAATTTAACCTACTTTTCATTATTTTCTTTGTATTCTTCTCCATTAACACGCCATATCATTTTGCCTAAATTTGTTTGCTTACTTGGAACCCTTCCAATTCCATTAATGCACCCCTTACTTGCTATACTTATTCTTATACAAAGTACACTTACTTCAGTAAACCTATTTATAATTTTTCCTAATCCATTTGCCATATCATTATCTTAACATTAAATTCTTCCCAATCATGTTTATTCTTCTCACCTAACCTTAATCATCAATTATCTTCTTAATCATTTTCCTACCTAATTAATACCCTACCTTTAGTCAACTTTAAGTTTTTACCTTTATTATTTCAAGTGGGCCTATACCATTCAGGTGCAAAATACTTGTTCAAGTCCATATAAACCTATAGTCTAAGTCCATAAACATTTAGCCTAAGCCTAAAACTTGATCAAAAATTTTATTTACTTCATAAATTTCACTATTCATAGATTTTGATTTTTATTTCCTTACCCTTGTTTCCTTTTCTTCTTGAATCCTTGACCATTTAGCAAGTTGTTTGTAAAGATGTTTAAGTAACTTGGTGTATGTCTATTGATTAAACTAATGAAATTTCAAACCTATTACACACTAGATGCACCGTGTAGGGGAAAGTATGTAAATTTTTCATTGCTAAAAGAATTTCTACTAGTATGGCTTCCATAAATTTTGTGAAAAAATTAAACATCCAAACATATGATCTTGCAAGTTCTTATGAGATATAATAGGGAAGTAATGGGAACCCAATTCAAGTAAAGAAACACACTATTTTTATATTCTTTATTGACAAAAATTATGACGAAGAGATACTTTATGATGTAATGCTTATTGGTTAATGTTATTTGATACTTAGGAAGCCATGACACTTTTAAAAATAGTTGTAAATAACGAGATGTTGAATAACTACTCCTTTGAATTTACAAAAAAGAAGATTACCCTTGTGCCTTTACTACTTGATCATGCCGTACCGTCACAATCACTAAAAACACTAACTTAAAATCCTTCTAATCCTAGTTCCTAACCCAATAACCTACCTTTGATTATAATTCAAGTTGAGGGGGGATGTGAGTGAGCATCAACTAGTTGTTACCTTAGTTGAGGCTGAAAAGAAAAATGTAATGATGGAAGTTATGTTATATAAGGGCAAAATATGGTTGATGAGAAAAATACATCCAAGGGAGATGATATCATATGCTTGGTGAGTGATTTGAAACTTTAAGATTTGAGGGTGAATTCTTTTCAACTGAAGGGGATTGATGTAAATCAAGCCATCCAAGAAGATCAAGATTCATTATTTGACCATATATTTCCTTTAATTAGCCATTCATGAAATCCTCCATAGATGAATACCATGTAAATAATAAAGAGTGAGAAAGGTTCCAAGCCAAGCTAGATTTGTTTAGGTAATTAAATCCCATTATATGGTAACTTCTAGAGTTTAAATTTTGTCAATGGTTTCATTTCAAACCTAAGAGAAATATTGAATTCTATTCATGCAAAAGAGAGAAAGGATAGGTAAAAAAAAAAAAAAAAAGATTACATGGAGCTACCCTAGGTTGCCACCATGATGAGCTTTGTTACCATTGAGATGGTGATATTTTGCCCAAGGTGGGTTTCTCGATATTGTAGTGCATCATCACAACATCTAACAATAAGTCTAAATGTTTTTCCTAGCTTTCTAGCATGTTATTTTACCCTCAAGTAGTCGCCAAGGCTACTTCAATGAAGCCTATGAGCATTTAATGTCTTATCACATGTTTTGAGTGTAATTAATCTGTAAGTTAAAGACGGTTACTCAAGAGATGATCAAGCTCAAAGACTTTCTAATTTAAGAAGAGATAATGTAAAGACTAAAGAAGTATCCATTAATATTCTTAAGATCTTGTATTTGTTTATATTCAAATCATATGTTGTAATTAGCATTAGAAAAGTTAAGTACTTAGGCTTTTAGTATTTTCCATTTTATATTTTATGTAAACCAAATTACATTATTTTTAGTCAATTAGGGTTAGTATTTAGTAACCGTGATTTGTAGCTGCCTATATAAAGGAAACTCTTGTCTTTAATAAAAAGTTTTGGTTGAATAAAAAATTGAGATTTCTCTCACTTGTTCCATGGTGCCTCAGTAGCCTTTGTGAATGTTTATTTTTCTTTATTCAATTTTTCATTGCAAAAAGAGATTGGTGGTAGAAAATCAAATTGGTGGAGCTTAGATACAAGTTGTGGGAACATTCTTTCTACTTGTATCAATGATTCCTATAGGCTTGATTCAATCTCATATTGGTCATTTAACTTATAGACTTGAGTGAAATGTCATGCGATTTTATCAAGTGAGTTACTTCAATTTGTGTTGTGAATTTGAACTTAATAACTCTATTTTCTTTTTATTGTTAGATGTTGTTTAATATTGTTTTTGGAGTTGGATATTGAGAATTGAAGTTATATTGCATTGGAGTTGAGGACTGCTTAATTTTGGTTGAATTAATACACAAAATTGCATGTTTTGTTTCTTGAACTAGGTTAGATTTAATAGAGAACTTGTGCATGGTTTGTGATCATATTTGAGCAACTAAAGGCTTTCATATTTCTCATCATTGGGTATTAGAGCTAAACTTCACTATAGGAGTGTGTTTTTAGGTTGAAAATCTTTTAAGTGGTGTTGGAAAATTGCTTGAAATAAAAAGAATTTGGCTAGTAGAAATGCTGGAGAAAATTTCCAAGTTATAGGTTGAATTCTTGGTATGTTTAGTATTGAAAGAAATGAATTAAGGTGTTGAATATTTGCTGCTAGAATTTATTATGTTGAGCTAGGAAAATTTCTTCATAAAATTGCATTTATTTGGGTAGAAAAAATTGTTGCAAATTGTGTACAGAGGTGTTAAGAAAATTCTTTGTGAAGTGACGTGTTCTATGCTAAAAAAACTTGTGAAGCTATCAAATTTGCATTTTGGTTTAAGTGGTAAATTGATTTAATTTGGAAAGAGAAAGTTAGATAATGTTTTGTTGTCTTTTTGCCATAAAATTAGGTTAACACCTTAGTTTCATTTAATGCCTACTTGTTCACTTAATTCTAAATTTGCATAACTTGCCAATTTTCCTTTTACATGCAAGGGATTTACCTTGAGAATTTAGGGAGAAAAGTTGTAGTCAAGAAATTTCCACCTACTTTTCATTATTTTCTTTGTCTTCTCCTTTATTAATACACCATATCGATTTGCCTAAATTTGTTTGCTTACTACACTTGTTATACTTTTTCTTCCAATACACCTGCTTTACTAAACTTATTCATAAATTTTCCTAATCCATTTACCACATCATCATCTTAACATTAAACACTATCTAATCATGTGTATTCATCTCACTTAACCATAATCATCAATTATCTTTTTAATCATTTACCTATCCAATGACCATTTTGCCTTTGGTCAGCTTTACCTTTCTACCTTTACTATTTTAAGTAGCCCTACACCATTCAAGTGCAAAATACTTGTTCAAGTCTGTATAAACCTCAAGTTTAAGTCTAATTCCCTTCTTTAAACATAAACACTTTGCCCAATCTTAAACCATAATTGAAAATACTATTTACTTCCTAAAATATACTATATATATAATTTAATTTTTATTTCCTTACCCTAGTTATTTTCTTCTTAAATCATTGACAATTTAGTAAGTTGTTTGAAGAATGGTTAAGTAACTTGATAAATGAATATTGACCATACTAATCGAAAGTGTAAACCCATTCCATACTAAATGTACCATCAGGGGGAAAATATGTAAAATTTTCATTGATGAAAGAATTCTTACTAGTATGGCTTCCATAACCCATATGATAAAATTAAACATCGAAACACATGATCTTGCAATCTTATAAAAGACAATAGGGAAGTAACAGGAACCTAATTCAAGTTAAAAAAACACACTATCCTACCATTTTTCATTACAAAAATTATGAAGAGGTAGTGTTTCATGATGTAATGTCTATTGATGAATGCCATTTGATACTTGGGAAACCATGACACTCTTAAAAAGAAGTTGTGCATAATGAGAGGTTGAATACCTACTCCTTCAAAATTCACAAAAAAAAAATTTCCCTTGTGCCTTTACCACTTGATCAAGCTTTAACTTTATCATTAACAAAAATACTAACTCAAACATTTTGTTTCCTTATCTAAGAACCTATCTTTGATTACAAGTTAAGTTGAAGGGTGTATAAGTGAGTAGCAATTGGTTGTTGGCTTAGTTAAGGCTAAAAAGGATAATGTAGTGAAAGAAGTTATGTGGCATGAGAATGAAAATATGGTTGATTAGGAGAATACAACCAATGGTGATAATAATGTGTGCTTGATGAGTGAAATTTTAGGATTTGAGGGCAAATCCTCCATAATTGGAAGCGATTGATATAAAACAAATCATCCTAGATATCCATAAAGATCAAGATTCATCATTTAACCTTGTAATTCATTCAACTTGTCATCCATGTAAGCTTAATAAGGACAAATACATACAAACAATAAAGGGCAAGATAGGTTCCAAGAAAAGTCAAGTTTGTCCTACCATTTCAATCCTATTATATGGTAACTTTTGGAGCATAAATTCCTTCAATGGTTTCATCTAAGTTTAAAAGAAAGATTGATGTCTATCTATGCAAAGTAAGAAAGAAGAAAAGGCAAGAAAGAAAGATTGCATGGAGTTATCCTAGGCTGCTTACTATGAAGAGTTTCTTTATCACTACAGTAATGATATTCATCCTAAGATAGGTTACTTGGTACTGTAATGTACCACTATAGTGTCTGGCCTCAAGCTACCTTAGGCTACTTACCATGATGAGTTTCTCTATTGTTACAATGGTGACAATCTACCTATGATAGGTTATTTACTATTGAATACACTACTACAATATCCAACCTCATGTATACATGTTTTTCCTTCCTCTCTTGCATGTCATTTTTCTTTTAGGTCATCTTCAAAGCTACTCTAATAAAGCTTATGAACACTTAATTATGGGGGTTAGCATTCTATAACCTTGTGTCTATTGATGTATTTTTATATTTACTTGGATATTATTATAACTTGTGAATACATTATGATTATTAATGATATAAGGTATTTCAATTATATTAATTTTGATGCATCTTAATACATATAACATGCCCTTAGTATGGTAAGATCGTGATAATGAAATCAATTAACTGATTGTACTTTTCATATGCATAAATTTGTATTTATGTTATGATAGTCCATAACCTTGAGCACTGGTGATGGCTTAAAGATTATCATAGTGAATATGATCTTATCAAAAGATAAAGAGTGTTTAAACGTGCCAAGGTTTATTATTTGCAACTTGGTCATACATATAGGTGCATGATTTGGTAATCATGTTCATTAGAATAACCTATTGATGAGGATCCAATATTGAGTTTGTCTCATTGTATTGATAGATTAATCGTCATGACGTCATGAGTATTATCCATTGACTTAATTCTATTAGATCATATAGTATTATGAATGATGTAGTTTGACATCATTAAATATATTGTCATAATTGAGGTTTTATAAAGGTAAACAATTGGTTGTATCATGATTAGTATGAAGACTATGATAGATCAACATGCAATTTATCTCTTCTATACAAAAAAGTAGTGTCTTTATAGAGAATGTCCAAAACCACTAAGTTTATGACCATAGTTGGATTGATTGGTACTATATCTAATATCTTGATTTAGATATTTGTACATATGAGAGGTTTTTAAGATACACACATACACACTCACACACATATATCTTACTCTTATGAGGCATAGTGACAAAAGAATCATATTATATATTAACTATCTAATTGATTAAACTCAGAGATGTTTCCTAACACTCTATTATTTAGATAGTCATGATGCTTTGCTAGAGATCACTCTTGATTTGTATTTAGATCTGACTTAAATCTAGGTACTATTAAGTTAGTAAAAAACTTGTGGCTTATACATATCAAGAAGTTGATAATTCATTAGATATTGGATTATTGTCTTGGAATTTGTGTATTAAGGTGTTGATGTAAGTGACTTATTAATTTGATTCAAATTAGGTTGAGAAGTTACATGCTTAAGATTTACTTTGACGCACGACTATGCATATTTTACATGTACAGTCATGTGTCTTAATGGTTGATAAAGTCTACATGCTTGGATGATATATTCCATTTAAGATAGTGGTTGGCATATGACTATGCACCAGTGACACATAGTTATGCTTGAAGTAACAAATGGTTGGTTGCTATTCCGTTGTACTTTGTGGGTTATTGCTTAAGTAGGGCAAGGGTAGCTTGTAAAGCTCGATAGTTTAAGTGCAATGCATAATTATATAGGTAATGTGCATAGTCGTGCAATTAAAAAGTATAGAGGAGTTCTTGACGAACATGATCATGTGTTTACCTCTATAAATAGAGGCAATTTCTCTCATTTTCTTTACGTTTGAATGTACAAAATTATTGTGACCTTTTGATAAAAAAATTTCCCTTCTATAACTACACCCTACCAATTCAAATACATAATATTAACTAACTAAGCTAGCAACTAAAAGGCATCTAGATCTCTACTACAATTGCTTTGTATGGATACTACTCGTATTGAGTGTCTGAAGATCATCAAGTATGCAAACCAAGGTGCTATTGAAATTATTAAAGTTTAAAAAGCTAATCATAGGTAAGTTTTTGAAATACCTTATATTTGTTTCAATTTTTGTTTTTCATATATTTTGATAGACACGATTCTACTTTGGGATTCCTATACTTAATGTTAAGTTTTAAATTCCACTATATAGGCACCTTTTAGGCAATAAGGAATCCTAACAATGTTATTAAAGCCATTGTCTTCAATGTATGAAAAACTAATATCTGTGATGTTTTTCATATTCATTTTATTGTATTTTTAATATAGATATAACATGTTGAATATGATGTTCATGCAAACGTGTAAAATTATTGAGTTTTGGTTTTCTGTCTTGTTTGATTCATATGGTTGTGCAAATTGGTTGACAAGATCATTATCTAAAATAACTATGGTATTTCATGCTAATATTGGTCATTTTTTATAATTACTTTGCCATTTGGTGGTTTTTTTAGCTTTTTTATCACTTAAAATTTGATAATAACTATAAAATTTCATGCTAATGTTTGTTAAGGCGCATGCTATGCATGATCTCATGTGTATGAATTCTTGGTCATGCATGACATAATATATTGGCTTCATGCCCATGTATTAATTTTGTCTCTTTATGCATGATCATACATGTTAAAATGCACGCTAGCATGTAAGACCAAAAACTACTTGTGTGTCAATCATGTGATTGTCATGTCCTTACTTATGTGGGGATCTAAAATTCTCAAGAACTTTAGATTCATAAGGAGCACGACTATGTATAGTCAGAACATGATCATATGTGATGAGCTTTTATATATCATGATCATGTGTCTCAAAACGCATGATTGTGTGTAACATAAAATCTATGTTTTAACTTGTTTAATTGCCTTAAGAGTTAAAATATAATTTTACATCACTTGGGAGCCTCTTTGTAATTTTTTATAATTATGGAGGCTACATGTAATTTGACACATTACTAATTAAAACTAATCTAAATCAATTTTTTTCGTGTGTGTGTGTGTGTGTGTGTATGTGTGTGTGTGTGTGTATATATATATATATATATGATTAATGTTTTATGCATATGATATTTGATATACGAGTTTGACTGACCTATGTATGTTCGGATATTTTGGGAATGTATGTTAGAATTCTAACATGAGGCCTGCATGTCTTGCCTTATCTTATGACTTTTAGATGTAATTTCTCTTCCCATCTCTCTCTTTTAGTAGGTAACATGAGGTTTCTGATTTTATAAATGTAAAATTTAGAATAAGGATTAGTTGAAAATTTCTTAGAAATATATAACTAAGAGACAAAGCGTTGTAAATTACTTAAAAACTTGGAGGAGAGAAGAAGTAGCCTACTTGGAGTCTTAATACTGAAAAACTAAACTTAGGTTGTTGGTCCCTTTAACGCAGAGGCCCGACTTCAGTCTAGTGCTCATATACTGGCACGTTTAAATTTTATGCCTTATAGTATGCATATTTAGGTTTTATTTTTACAAATATCACCTCAAATAAGGACTAAAATTAATAAGACCTAAATAAAAAAAATCTTAATAAATTTTAAGTTGTGTGAAGCCTTCCAATATAACATTTCTAAGATAAGCCCTATTTTTTGGAACCTTGTTTACCAAAGTGAAATGTATACTTCTACTAGATTGAAGACTAATTAATAACTATATTGGGTTTGATTTAGCTAATATGATTCTACTTGTTTGTAAAAGTGAAGGTATAATACATTAAAAGTTGAGTGAGGACATAACTTTTTATGCATAATGATATGCAATATCTGACCCACTAATAGTAGGGATTAACATTGAATCTGACATGATTTTTTAGGGTAACTCTTGACTTGATATCATGAATTTTTGATGATTGGTTTGATTGGCCTATATATTCGATTAATCTTGACTTATTTGCCAAAATAAAAGTTTAGTTGACTCAATGGGATCTTAGTCCACTAGAAAGTCCACCTGGACTTCTCAAGTTTAGTAGTGAGGCTTATTGGCTTGAGAAAAATAATGGGAGCATTTAATAAAACACTAATTAAATGAATTATTAATATTTAACAAAATTACTCTTGTTTATGCATTTAAATTCAAGATTACCACTATGAAAATAAGTTCATTGTGAATTATTATCGATAAAGAAAACAAGCTTGAGGGAGCCAATTTTCTTGAATAGTATAGAAATCTCTAGATTTTACTATGTTAAAAAGATAAGTAGTCTTGAGCTTAGACTTGATACCACTGAGGTTAAAAAAGATGCTCATAAAAGTATCTAAAAGATCAAATAAAAGTACAATGTTTAATGATAGCTTTTATGATACCCGAGCTATAAGTGCAATATGAGGAAATGGATACTTAGTCTATTCTTCTTCACCTAGAAGAGATGCATGAGACTTGTAAGAGAATCAAACGCTACTAGGTGAGTTATACTCTTTTTAACTACAAGATGACAAAGGGTGTATAGGTATGTACTTATGTGGCTAAAATGGTAGGTTACATTGAGAAGCTAGCCAATTTAAGGTTCATTATAGACAATAAATCAACAATTGCCTTATGTTGAATCCCTTCCTTATATCATGCTTCAAATTTGTAATGAATTTCAACCTTATTGATAATAAAACCTCTCTTGTTGAGCTTTTAGGTATCATTAGGACTACTGAACAAGACATGAATAAAGGAAAGGGAAAGGAGGTGTCATTAGTTGCCACCAAGTAAAAGGTAAAAAACAAAGGGAAGATGCAGGCTAAACCCAAGCCTAAGGACCAAATAGACCAAAGCTCTTGTTGCTCTATAACTTACAGGTGCTATGGGTAAATGACAAGTTGTTTATTTTTTTTTTTATAGTAAACCTAATAATGAGAGAAAAAACTGTAGGGCATTCTTTGAAAAAATAAAAAAAGAAAAAAAATTCATTGTTTCTATTTCAAATATGTTTTATATTGAGATTAACCTCACTCTTGATTCATCTTGGGTCATTAACACAGAATGTGGTACTCATATCACTTATGATACACAAAGATTAAGATAGAGTTGGTCATTCCACTGAGAAAAGGTAAACCTATGAGTTGAAAACAAACTAAAGATGGTTATTCTAGTTATAAGGACTTATATGTTGTTTTTACCCTCTAGGATAGTTTTGGAACTTAAAAACTATTATTATGTACCATTTTATATCAAAAATTTGATTTTTGTGTGCATTTTAGACAAATAAGGTTTTTCATTTTTTATTGCTAATGACACTTTAACTATTAGCTTGAATGGCTTGCTCTATGAAGCAATACTTTTGATTAATGGTTTATATATTATAAATATAGATGACAATGAAGTTCTCAATATAAACAACAAATGTATTAAAACTGATAAACTGAATCCCACATATCTATGACATTACAAGCTAGGGCACATAGGCTTAAAATGTATTTCAAAACTCCAATCTATTAGGATTTTACAATCATTTGACTTTTAATCTTATGATAAATATAAATCATGTCTTATGGATAAGATGACCGAGTCACTCTTTTCTAGTTATACTGAAAAGGCAATTAAACTGTTAAAAATCATGCACGATGATGTATGTAAACTCATGATAGTACAGAGCAAACACAGGGAACTTTACTTCGTAACATTTATTGATGATTTCAGTAGATATATTGGGATTTTGTAATCATTTTACTTTTAGACTCATGATAATTGTGAATCGTGCCTTTTGGGTAAGATGACCAAGTTACCTTTTTCTGGTTATATTAAAAAGGTAACTAAACTATTAGGAATCATGTATCGTGATGTGTGTGAAACTATGACAATGCAAAGTAGACCCGAGGAACTTCACTTCATAACATTTATTGATGATTTTATTAGATATAGCTATGTGTTTCTCCTTAGACATAAGTTTGAGTACTTTAACTAGTTTAAGGTATTTATGAATGAAGTAGAGAAATGACTCATTAAAAGTATAAAGGTCATTCAAAATGATTGAAAGAGGAGTACTTAAGTGTTGAATTCAATGAATACCTAAAGAAGGAAGTTATGGTTTTATAGCTCACACGTTTGGTATACTGTAGCATAATGATGTATTTGAATAAAGGAATCATACCTTGATGTACATGGTCAGATGGATGATGAGTTTTGGTGAGCTACCTATGTCTTTCAGAGGCTATGCCTTAGAGATGACAGTGTACATATTGAACTGTGTTCTTTTTAAGTTTATATATACAACTACATATGAGTTATAGATTGGGTAGAAGCCTACTCTAGAATACATGAGGATTTGAGGTTGTGATGCTTATGTTAATAAACAAACTTCAAACAAGCTGAGTTCTAAGACTAATGAATATGTATTTGTAAGGTACCAAAATGAAACTAAAGGCTATTATTTCTATCATCTAAAAGATTAAAAAATCTTTGTTACTACGTAGGTGTCTTTCTTAAAAAAGAATACTTTTCTAAAAGTATTAATAGGAGAAAAGTGGATTTTGAAGAGACTTTTGAACCATAAATGACCACAAATGTTGAATAGAATGATGTGTTGCTTGAAATGGTTGATCATGATACATAACAACTATATAGGTCTAGTAAAGTATGTTATAAGCTCATGAGATTTAATTATCTCATGACTCAAAATAATGACATACTATTCATTATTGATGATAAACCACAGACATACATAAACACTATAACAATTCCAAACTTTAACAGATGGCTTACGACTTTGAGATATGAGATAAACTCTATGTATTACAACCATGTATAGGCTTTGAGAGATGCACATGAAGGGCTAAAACCTATATAGTGATAGGTTTTCAAAAGAAAGGTGGACATGGATGGTAGCGTGCAAACCTATAAGGCATAGCTGGTTACTAAAGGCTTTGCTAAAAAGCATGACATGGATTATGATGAAACCTTTTCACCAATTATAATATTAAAGTCTATTTATATAATGCTAATGATTGTTATATACTATAACTATGAAATTTGATAAATGGATGTCAAAACTGCTTTTATGAATGATAACCTTGAGAAGGATATGTTTATCACACAACCTAATGGTTTCATTCTTTAAAGATAAGTAGAAAATTTATTCAAGTTGTAAAGATCTACTTATAAACTCAAACAAGCATAAAAGAGTTAGAACATCCATTTTGATGAACCCGTTAAAGAATTTGGATTCATAAAAAATAAGGATGAGCCATATATGTACAAATGGCTTAATAGGAATATGGTTACTTTTCTTGTATCATATATCAATGACTTCTTAATTATTGGAAATGATATCCCATACTTATAAAAATTGATTATTTATGAAGGAATTAGGAGAAACAACCTATATTCTTGAAATCAAAATATATCATGATAGATTACGTATGCTACTTACATTAAGTCAAAACACTTATATAGAGAAAATATTGGAAAGATTTAACATGAATGAGTTAAGAAAAGAGTTATTACCTATGACCCATAGCGTAAATCTCTCTTAAGAAATGTGTTTTAAGATACTTGACAAAAAAAGGAAGATAGAGAAAAGATAAGTCATATCTCTTATAGTTTAGTATTAGGATCGATCATATGTATGGGTTGATGTCTTTTTCGCATACAACGTATGTAGTAGATATCAATCTAATCTAGGTGAAAAATACTATATTGATATTAAGAACATCCTTAAGTATTTATGATAAACTAAAGACATGCTCTTGGTATATAGAGGAGAAGATGAGCTCACTATATAAGGATACAATAATACCAATTTTTAGACTGATCATAATGAGTTTATATCCTAATCAGGTTTTGTGTTATATTTGAATAATGGTATAGTGAGTTAAAAAAACTTCAAGCAAAACATTGTTACTGATTCTATTATAGAGTTTGAGTATATTGTACTAGTTAAGGCAACTAGAGAGCCAGTTTGGATTAAAAAGTTCATATTTGGACTTAAAGTTATACTTGGCATTATTGATGCTATAGGCGTTTATTGCTACAACAATGAAGCTATTGCATAGGCTAAGGAACCACGGTCTTATCAAAACTCCAAAAACATTGTTAGATGATTCTATTTGATGCACGAGATTGTACAACATGGTTATATACAAATAGAAAGGTTAATATAGATGATAACTTGGTTGATTCACTGACTAAACCATTATCACAATTGAAACATGATAGACATGTTGCCATAGACATGTTGCCTTATATGATATTAGATACATGTTTGATCAACTATAGTGCAAGTAGGCATTGTTATAGTTAGTGCCTTACAACCTTATGCCTGTTGATATATTTTTGTATTTATTTAGATATTATTATAATTTGTAAATATATTGTGATTATTAATAATATAAGGTGTTTCAATTATATTAATGATAGTGCGTCTTAATAACTATAGCATGCCCTTAGTATGGTATGACTATAACAATAGAATTAGTTAACTGAGTATGCTCTCTATAAATGCACATTAGTGGCTATACTAGAATGATCTGTAATCGAGACATCACTATAAAATCTTAGACATTGGTGATGGCATGAGAATTATTATAGTATATGTGATCTCGTCAAAAGATGATGATGGTTTTCACATGCCAAGATTTACTGCTTATAGCCTTGTCTTATACATAAGTATATGATTTAGTGATCATATTCACTAGACTAACCTAATATTGAGAATCCTATATAAAGTTTATCCTATTGTGTCTATGAATCAATCCTTATGACTTGGTAGGTATATATGATCCTTTAACTTATGGTTTATTAGACTATCTTGTACTAGAAATGGTATAGTTTGATGCTATCAAACATACTTTTTTTAATTGGGATGTTATAAAAGTGAGTGATTGACAACATTATGATCAGTATGAAAGCTATGATAGATTGACATACAATCTGTCTCTCTTAGACATAAGAGCAATTTTTTTATGAAGAATATCTAGAACCATAACGTTTATGACGATAGCTAAATTGATCGATACTATATCTAAGTTCTTGGTTTAAACATTTGTACATATTAGGGTTTTTTAAGATCAACACATATCTATTTCTTAACCTTATGAGACACAATGTGAAAAAGATAGTATTATTTGTTAACTATCCAATTGATTAAGTTTAGAGATGTTTATTGACACTTTGATATTTGGATAGTCTTGGTGTTTTATTAGAGGCTACTTTTGATCTATGTTTGAATCATACTTAGATTGGATACTACTATGTTATTAAGGAGCTTATATGTTATACATATGAAAAAGTTAATTATTTGATAGATAAAGGGCTGCTTTTAATTTATGTTTGGATCTGAATCAAATTTAAATGTTGTTAAGATAGTAGGAAGTTTGTAAGTTACACATATCAAGAAGTTGATAACTTGGGAGATGGAGGATTATTATCTTGGTATTTGCGTATTAAGGTATTAACATAAATGACTTGCCTATTTGATTCGAAATAGGTTAAGAAGTTGCATGCTTAAGATTCGGCTTGACACATGATTGTGCATATTTTGTGCATTTTGATAGTTGACAAAGTTTGCATGCATGGATGGAATATTTCTTTTAGAATGGCTATTAACACATGACTATGTACTAATGACACATGATCATACTTATAGTAACAAATGGTTAGATGGTTTTCCCTTGTGTCACGTGCCTTATTATTTGAATAGTGTAAGGGTGGCTTGCAGGGCTTGATAGTCCAAGTGTGGTGGATGATTACATAGGTGACGTGTACAATCACAGAATAAGGAAACATGAAGGTGCTTTTGACAAACACGACCATGTGTTTACCTTATTTTCATTATGCTTGAGTGTGCAAAATTATTATAACCTTTTGAGAGAAATATTTCTCTCTTATAACTACATCCTGCCAATTAAAATATACATCATACACTAACCAAACTTCTACTACTTTATGTGAATACTACTTGTGTTGAGATCTAGTAAGTAAGCCAAGGTGCTACTGAAATTATTAAAGTTTTAAAAGGATAATCACATGTAAGTTTTTGAAATGCCCTTTGTTTGTTTCAATTTCTATTTTTCAAACATTATGATAAATGAGATTTTGCTCTAGGATTATCGGGTTCAATGTTAAGTTTTAAATTCTATTGCATAGACACCCTTTAAGTGACCAAGAAATCCTAACATTGAGGTCTTATCATGTGTTTTATGTGCATTTAATTTCCTTGTTAAAGACAATTACTCAAGAGAAGATGAAGCTCAAGGACATTCCAATTAAAGGGGAGATAATGTGAAAACTAAAGAAACATGCATGCATTTTGTTAAAATCTCATATTTGTTTATATTCTAATTATGTTTGTAATTAGCTTTAGGAAAATTAAATATTTAGGATTTTGGTCTTTTCCATTTTATATTTTATGTAAACCAGGTTACATTACTTTTAGTCAACTAAGGTTAGTGTTTAGTAACCATGATTTGTAGTTGCCTATATTAAGGCAACTTATGTCTTTTGTAGTATGCTTTCGTTGAATGAAAAATTGAGATTTCACTCAATTGTTCCTTGGTGGCCCTTGTGAATGTTTATTTTGCTTAATCCAATTTTCCATTACTAGAGGAAATTGCTGGTGGAGAATGAAATTGGTAGAGCTTAGATATAAATTGGTAGAATATCCTTTATACTTGTGTCAATTATTCCTTTAGGTTTTATTTAATCTCAAGTTAATGGTTTAAATTTCAGACTTGAGTAAAATTTCTTTCTATGTATCAAGTAAATTACTATAATTTGTGTTATAAATTTAAAGTCAATACTTATACATTTCTTTGGTTGTTGGATGTTGTTTCATATTGTTCTTAGAGTTTCATCTTGATTATTGAAGTTGTATTGAGGACTACTTACTTTAAGTTAATTATTGCATGAAAATTGCATGTTTTATTACTTAAACTAGATTGAATTTTAATGGAAAACTTATGCATGATTTGAGATCATATTTGAGTGATTAAGGGGCCTTCTATTTCTTATTACACATATATTCATCTTTACAAATTTGAATAATATCACCGTTTAATCAGAGATGAACAGTAAGAATCTTGTAAACAAGCACAAAAGATTGTAAGACAAACATTCTACACACAAGCCATGTTGAATGGGCTACAAAAAATAAAGGGAAAATGACTTTATACATTTAACAGTTACGCATGGATAGCTTGGTTGTAGGCTGATGATTAGCATTACCGCATCTGCGTGCAACACTAGATGGTCAGCATATCACATGAATTAAATAAGACAAGATAGAAGACGTTTAGATCAATGCATAAGGAATAAAATAATTCAACAACATAGAAAGAATCCTTTTAGAGAACCAACCTAGACACCTTGTACTCTCATAACGTTAAATTGATAATGAGATGACGGGATTCATACGGCTAAATAAGGATTCTTATAGTTACGATGGCTTCCTATTGATACATGTTCATGTTAGGCTTAGGATGATGTTTAGCATTTTTTAAGTTACCTTCATAGAGTGTTTTTGGGGCCTTTTTTCTGTTAGCCTGGAAAACTAGTGTTTTTTTACTAAAGAAATGGATTCCTTTTTTCTTAGAATTTGTATGTCTTTTACCAACTCCTTTTAACTTTATCCTAAAGTTTCTTTATGTAGGGGCCAAAGTGTAATAGTTACCTAGGATGACAGTAAGTAGACGTACACGTGTAAGTATTATTCGTATGCCATGCTTTCAAAACTTTCAACAAGTGTCCATTATACATAGATAGACATGCTCCACCTATATCTGCATACCAATTAAGGTAACCGTCTACACGTGAAGCTTAAACGGTTTAAAATGGGCTAGATCTAACCTAAAGGCTAAGGTAATGAGTTTCCTTAAACTAAATGGCCTAGATATGCCTTAAAAAGCTTAAAAGAGTGAGTTCACCCATTATAATAATTCATTTAACCATCGACAGTCCTTAATTGAACATTTAAGATTTTCATATAATGCGTGTAATTTAGTTCCCGTTATTAAACCTATTGGTTCAAAATCGGTTGTCTACAGATTCTATATAGATGATAATTCCAATGTCTATGAGAATATCCTCTTAACTTAACAAGTAAATGTGATCCCTTAACTTGAGGTTGGTAGAACATCTTGTACAAGGATTAATACAATTTACTTCCATCTAATGTGCCACAGTTATAGAGGTTACTATAAAGGTAATAATTGGCTATATCGAGATCTATACAAATACTATAGTGGATCAACAAAAAATTTGTCACTCTTGAGCATACAAGTTATATCTCTAATCATTAATAAGTATCCATAACCATGTAAATTTGTAGCCACAATGAGATTAGCTTGAAGTTCAGTCCAAGTATTTCAATTGGATGAAAGTTAGTTCATATTGAAAGGAAATTGATATAGACATATATTTGTGTCTTAGCTTCAAGAAATATAGTATGATAAATGGGCTAGATTATACATTAATTGTTATTTTGTTCAAGCTTAGATTTATTCCTTAAAACTCTACTGAACAAGTGATCATAATACCTTGTTAAAGGTGTAGCTAGATTTCATCTGAATTCAGATATTGTCAACTTATGAAAGAGCTTATGGGTTACACATAATCTAAGTTGATCAAACTCTAGAGACAAAAGATTTGTTGACCGTAGTAAGAGATGTGTGTTTAAATGCAGTCATAATTGACTTGTACAATCGTACACCATTTATTGTATGCCACCATATGAATGCCAGGTGAAAGAATTCAAATACTTATCAGATCGGAATTGGATAAGGCCGAATTTGTTCTTAATTATATATAAACTTATTGTAAATACCTTATTTTGACTCAACTAGGTTTGTCCCCAATGATAAACACCGATAGTCTCCCATAAGGCCCTTAAGCTAGCGAAATGTAACACTAATATATATATATATATATATATCTAACACTACGATACTTTCTTACTTAATGTTAACATAACTTACACAGTACTGAAATCATAAACATTCACATTGCTTACATTTCTAAAATACCACTTTATTAAACATATGTGGAACTGAAAATATTTACAAAATTGAACCATAAAAGTGTTTTGAAAATATAAACTATATTAACATAAAACCATACATGAAACATAAATTGAAACATGAACTAAATATGACTTATCAACAGTTGTACATAGTCTTAAGATAACAGCTGCTTTTCGAATACAACTACCTAAAAGCTAAGAAGACCTACAAAGAAAGGGAATTGGAATGAGTAACAAATCACTCAGCAAACATATTCTTAAACCTTCATACTTTACCCTTACCTTGAAACCATATTGAAAACATGACTTAGCTCAAAGGCCTATCTTAAAACTTTCTTGAAAACTTATTTTTTGAAAACTTTCTTGTGTAATTTGAAAATCTTATTTGAAAACTTATTTTGATAGATTCGAAGATTTCAACATAAAATTTTATCTTATCTTATCATAAATCATCTTAAAAATATTTATGTTGATCATATTAATGGAATACAAGGATTCGATACTCTAGCCATGTGAATTCAATCTAATTCTACCTGATGCATGACTAGTACTCAATTTCTAATGAGCTTAGCCTGATGACAATGTTCAATTTCTAATGGATGTTGGTTTTCTATTTTCTAATGAGGGTACAAACTCATAAATGCCCCTTTAAGTCTACCTTAAAAAAATTGTCTGAAATATCGATTTTTTAACTTTTTTTTAAAAGATGCATATTTGATTTGAAGATCATAAAATATATAAAACATTTTCTTATTTTCTCAAAACATTCATTTGACATGTCATGTCATGAAATGCAAATCGTGTTTCACATCTTAATGCTTACGTTATTATTAAGTTTATGAATTAATAATATTATTCTTAATTTCTTAATAAATTAAATTCTTATTTCTTATTTCTTAAGGCTTAATGCTGCTTAATTTCTTAATTTAGAAAACTCGTAATTTTTTAAATTCTTTAATTTGTTTTCTGATTTATGCGTGCTAAACAATCGTGTATTATAAGGTTGTATGGTTGTGACTTTCCTAAATTCCATATTACATGTGGAATTGACATTTATACAAAACTATGACTCACAAACTCATAGTCATGTCACCCTAAGGACTCCTTTAATTTTGCACAATTGTGTATGCATAACAACACAACCTTGATATTATGGATATAACTGTACAACCATGCACTATTGGACTCATGATTGTGTGTCATGCTCTATACTACTGAATCTTAGACAAATAACAATCGATCCACATCATTCCACCAACAAATCTTAATATTTGTCATCATATAGCTTATTCTTATAATTAAACATAATTTTTAGAAGTAAAACACAATAATCAGGCATCATATCATCATCATCTCATCATATATCATTTCATATCATAAAATGACCTTTAAACATCCTAAAAGTGCTTCTACTTCGATTCTTCACAACAAATTGAATTAAATCACATTTACATTCATAAATCTAGTCAAGACGCATACTTGAGAGTAACTTCCAACAAACTATAAATGTAGCATATTCATTTCATGAACAAGTAACCTAGATATACCAATCTCATGCATAGTTGATCCAATTCTTTTTAATTACTTGTTAATTATCATCAAACATGTATTAATCATGCTTACAGATCAAATCAAAACTATTCATTCATAAAATAAGAAACATAACATCATTGATTCATCCTTTAGGTTTAAGGATACACTTACCTAAAGGTTGATGAAACACTCTCGCCCTTTTGCTCATTTTTTAATCACTAGTTTTGGCTAGGCTCACTCAGGCTCTCCCTTTGCTATCTGATCTCTTAACTATAAGAACATGTTTAGAAAAATTGAGACAACAATGAAAATTTTGACTTAAAACTGATTTTATATAATGGTGCTAAAATGCGATCATGCATGGTTGTGCATGGTAAAGCACACAGTCGTGTATGACAAGAAGTTTAAATTCTTTTGCATTTTCATACTATACACATGCTAGCACCCTGAGTTGATATGTGTACGAGCAAAAATAAAGGTAAAATCCCCAAAATGACCATGGAAACCATAAAACTAATCTAATCTTACCAAAATACCTAAAATGCCTTAAAAACTCACCCATATTACCATTTTAAAAAATTCTCGCATAACACAAAACAAGTGTAGGAATTTTATGGTCTTTGAAAGCCATTTATGTGATATAATTGAAAACTCATCACAAGGTCTAGGAATTCTAAAGTAAGATCACGTCTATTAGATTGTATGAAAAATAAAATTGAAATAAATATAAGGTATATTTTAGAAAGCATACTTATGATATACCTTTACAATTCTGCTCTTGATAACTTCGTAGTTTGCTTACCAATAGTCTATAAACTCCTAACATTAGCAATATGCATATAAAGCACTTGAATAAGATCCATATATTTTTTAATACTAGTTTAGAAAGCATATACAGTGATGCATTTGTTTGGGCAGGGTGTATGAATGCTATGTGTTTATAATTGTATGGAGTTTTTTCTGATAATAAGTAAACTTACATGAAAAAGAACTTGACAAAATGAATCACACTCTTATTTATAAGAATAGCCACATGGTCATGCTAATGAGATGCACAACCAAGCTACCTTTTTGCCCACTCATGTATTCATGCTACAAAACCATGTACCACATATAGACTTTACATATTACCCTTACACCACTTAATAGATTATGTGATAAGGAATAATGTTCAAGGCTCTTTCACTTATGTATTAATAACTACAAGTACGGTCATGTATGATGTTATACAGTCGTATGTTACCAAGTCAAATGAATATTCTACTCTAATGCCTAAATTCTATCAACCATATAAAAAAATGATAGTATATGTGTAACATGCATGGTCTTCTGTTAAGACAAATATGAAACACAATTTTTGAACTTGATTTGAATTGAATTGATAAGACATACGTAATAACACCCGAATATAAATACCAAGATAACAATCTTTTATCTCTTAAGGTGTCAACTCTTTTATATTGATGACTTATAAGCTCCCTACTAACTTGGTAGTACCTGAATCTAGCAAAGCAACATGACCATCTAAATAGTAAAGTGTCAACAAATATCTCTTGAGTTTGATCAACTTTACAGTTAACATACAATAGGATCCTTTTGTCATTGTGTCTCTAGAACTGAGATATAAATTTTTTCTATCTCAGAAACCCTTTGTATATGTATATATCTAAATAAGAGATATTGAATATAACATAGAACAATCTAACTATGGCCATAAATTTAGTGGTTTTAGACATACTCAATCGATTCATACTTCTCATAACTGAGATTGATAAATCCTATATTGATCTACTATATCTTCATTCTAATCATGATGTAGTTAATTACTTACCTTTATAACACCCTATTTACGGTGGTGCATTTGATGATGTCAAACGATATTACTCTTAGTACAAGATAGTTTAATAAATCTCAAGTCAAAGGACTACATGTACCTATCAAGTCATGAAGATTAATCTATAGATATAGTGAAACAAACTCTATATGGGATCCTCATAATTGGGCCAGTCTAATGAACATGATCATTAAATCATGTGCCCATATGTATGAATAGTTACACTAACAAACCTTGGTGCATGCAAACTATAATAGCCCAAGGGTAAAATTGTCCTTTTAGGCTTGAGACCAAGAGTAGAAGTGATATTTTTGGATGGAAAGAAGATTTGAGAGGGTTTAAGGGTAAAAGAGTCATTTAAGAGCTTTTTGTGGTTTGTGCATTAGTCTTCTTAGGAGAATATATAATGTAAGGCATGGGAGAAGGGAAATTTATGGATTTCCCTTGACATATACTTGTGTGTCTGAGGCACACGACCATGTGTTAGGTGAAAGACGTCATAAATGTTTAGTTTTTTTCATTTGTTTACCCAACTTATTCCATCTAGCTCTCTTCTCTTATTCCTCTCTAGTGAACCTTAGATTAGAGAGCACCTAACCAGTAGCCATAATCTAAGCTAGAGATCCAGAAGTAGCTAGAGAGACAGAGATCTGAAAGTAATGACAAAAAGTAAGTATTTCCTTACTTCTTTCATTTCAGTTTATAGCATGATTTTCTGGTTTGAGTTTCCCTCATGTGTTTGCTGCATGTTGAGAATGTATTATAGCATGTATTGATGATGAAATAAGACCTTGGATGATTATTTATGAGCTACTATGAGATAATTTGATGTTTATGTGCTTGGGTATGTATTTGTGAGAAATGTCAGATTTTTAGCATGTTTTGTGATGAATAAATAGAATGAGTAAGCTTATTGGTTGATATATTTGATGTATAAACGTATGATTGAGTTGTGGTTATGTTGAGTTGAGATTTGCTGGGATTTTCTAGGTTTTTAGACGCTATTTGTTGGAAAAGAGTTGAGCACATGATAGTGTACCCTAGGATATATGCCAGTGTGACCTCTTTTTTACATGAGCATGACCTTGCATGGCACCTATGTGTGTATGAAAATCCAGACACATGCCTGTGTAGTCGATGCACATGCCGGTATACTTAATCCTAAATTTACATGCCCATGTAAGCAAGACATAGAAGTGTTGTTATGTTGTTACAAGCCCATACCAATGTGGTACACGACCTTATGCCTTAGTTGCATGTCAGTATGTTCATACCACACACCTATGTAATCAACCAAAGTTTTACAAATTGATTCTAGAAGCTAGCACAATTAAGGACATAGTTAACATAAAGTTTTGTATGTCTTTCCACACGCTCATGTGTTTGGCATAACATGCTCGTATGCTTTAAGAAAAATCAAGAATCAGTTTTAAAGCAAAGTTAAGCCATTCCAAATCCTTCCTAAGCACAAGAAAACTATGAATAATAAGATATAATAGCATATCATGCATGATTATCAGTATAGAGCATGACATGTTATATCAGATATTTTCAAAAAAAAATTTAAGGATCCAATAGCATGATTTTAAAAGTATTGATATATAATATTCTGGACATCAGTTATGGGTGCATATGAGAGGACACTTATGAGTTCGCACACCCGTTAGAGAGGGAAACCAACGTCTGTTAGAGAGGACATGGTCTTTGACCAAACTCATTAGAGAGAATATTAGTCGTGCATGAGTAGTGTTATTATAAGTTTGAGCTCACACAGCCAAAGTGCCAAATCCTTGTATTCATTAGTCTAGCCAACATAACAGATATTTTTAGATATAGTAGTTTCTGATTTAGTTTTCAACATATACTATATGTATATATACAAGATCTTTAGTTCACAATTTTTAAATCAAAAAAAGTTTTCATAAATCAGGCTGAAGGGTAATTTTTATAATTAATTAACATCTATATGACATCAAAACATGCATGTCATGTCATGTATATCATTTCATGAAAAAACAAAACAAATTAAATAAAGAGAAAAGTAAGAAAAACTACAGGAAAACAATGAAACCTCAAAAATAAAGAAATAAGTAAACAGTAAAGAAAAGAATAATGCGAAAGATATGCAAGTCAGTTTGAGCTTGAAACCTACTAGTGTTAAAGATAGGAAATGCTTTTTAAGTGATTTTATCACTCATCCCTTTCCTTCTTTTCTCTTTTTGTAGGTCAGCGATCTTAGAACTGAGTAGGAACGAGACAACTATTAGATTTTGGGGACATGACTTGGCAACAAATAGCATGTTTGGGTTTGCATGTTATATGTATATACGTGTGTGTATATATATATCATTTTGTTCTATGCATATGTATGTATGATACTACTACAAGATGTTGTATAAACAACATATTTAGAAATGCATAGCCTGAAATTTCCAAGAAATAAATTATTATTTTCTTATTTTATTTACAATATTTTCCATTTCAGCTTCCACATTGAAAATTTAAATTTTAGTAGCAAGTTTTACTGTAGGGGTTCCTGTTATAGGCCTATTATTAATATAGTAAATATTATAAATAGTATTCTACAATGGCCTGTGGCGAGGGTTATTACAATTGTTGGTATCAGAGTAATGTTCTGAGCTATTAAGTAGAATTTAAAACATATTTTTAGAAAATGAGTTTTTAAATGCATGATTTTCTAAAAGATTGCATGAGCTAAAGTCAACATGTCCTAACAACTCTTTCTTGCTTCTTCTCAGTGTAAGTATAGTAATGAGAAGTTTAGTATGTTTTTAGATGTTAACCCTTATGTTGTAGTGTTTTAAATAAAAGAGCCCAAGCTCTTTTACCCTTAGTTGTAAAGGAAGAGAGTAGAGTCTCTATTAGACCTTTGAGTTCGAGTGATCATAGGAGGTCACAACACTCGAGGGTATCTTTTAAGCTTGAGGATGTACGAGAAATTTTCAGAGAGATGTTAAGAGAAGGGTATTAACCAGTAGTCAGAGTAGAGGTTTCTGAGCTAGTGAGACAAACCATCAGGGGCTAATTAGAGATCAGTTTGGTTAGAGAAAACAGGGTATGTCAGAGACAATCAAAGAAACTTATTAGATGTCTTAGTTTAGTCGTCAGAGGGATTCAAGTTCTGGGATAGATACAGTCGATACTAGTAGTTCTAATAGGTTACATCTAATCTACAGTTTGCCTGGGACTTATCAACCATCTAAATTCAATGGTTTCAGAGATTTAGCCATGATAGAGGAATAGATTGAAATAGTAAACAGTGCTATTAGTCTGTTCACTATGTCAGACAAAGAAAAGGCTTGAGATACTATGTTTATGTTGAGAGGTAATGCGAAGGTGTGGTGGAACCTCGCGAGGACATTAATTGATGAGGAGAGATTGTAATGGGTTGATTTTCACAAGTTATTTGAGGAAGAGTAACGTAGTACTGATATGGTAAATTTCAGAGCTTAGGAGTTTATTAAGTTGACTCAGGGGACTAGTTTAGTCAAAGATTATGACACCTAGTTTAATGCATTAGCAAGGTTTGTTCTTGAAGTAGTAGGTACTGAGTCGATCCGAGTATAGAAGTTCATTCATCATTTACACTCTACTATTGCTAAAGATGTTATGACTGGTTCTTCTCCCCCACAAAGATTTAGTAAGCTTTACGGAGAGCTTTGAGGTCTAAGGTTTACCAACAGAGGATGAGTTTCTTTTCTAAATTACTAGAAAAGGTTCCAGAGAGAGGCAGAGATAGAGGTAAGAAACCAATGCAGTCGAAGAAACCTTTCAAGGGGAAGAGACAGAGAGTGAATTCACTAATATACAGGATTTATGGTAAGAATCACCCAAAAAAGTGTCTTGCGAGTCAGAACATATGTTTCATATGTTAGCAGCTTGGTCATAGATTGTTTGAGTGTCTAACCAAAAGAGTAGGAGTTGGGCCATTAGTTAGTAAAGCCAGTCTAAGTACAGGTGTTAGAGGTCTTATTGGCAGAGGTAGTGAAGCTCATAGAGGTGGTGTTAGAACACCTAGAAAAGGTGTCAGTACACCTAAAGGTAGAGGCAGAGCTAGGGTCTTTGATTGAGACGAGATCAAGCCAAGATGACTCTTGATACTATTGTGGGTTAGTTGGCTTTCCTTATTACTCCTTTATATGTGTTGATAAATTATAGTGCCACACACAGTTTCGTATCAGAGTTGTGATAAAGAGATTAGAGTTACTCCTTAGTATAGCAAAGAAAAGTATTTATGTAGAAATGCCTGATGAGGGTATGAAAGTAAGTAATTGGGTACTAGTAGACCAGAAGATAGTTATCATGGGAAGAACTTTAAGGATAGATCTGATCATATTAAAGTTGGTTAATTTCGACATGATCTTAGACATAGATTTCTTGAGTTGTTATAAGGCAGAGATAGATTGCAAGAGAAAAAATGTTAGATTACAACTAGACCTTGATCAGTTCGTTTTTGGTGAGGATATAATAGAGACTATGCTTATTTCTTATATATAGGCGAGGAGATTATTAAGTAAAGGATATGTAAGATACTTGGCTAATATGGTGTGTAGGAGTTTAGTTAGGTCAAGTATTGAGGAGGTGCCTATAGTTAGAGAGTTTCTAGATGTCTTTCCTCAAGAGTTGCTAGGTTTGCCTCCAGAGCAAAAGCTAGAGTTTTTTATTAAGTTACTTTTCAGTATAGCTGCAGTTTCTAAGGCTCTGTATCGGATAACTCCGACGGAGCTTCAAGAGTTGAAAAAGTAACCTCAGGAGTTATTTTATAAGAGATTTATTCAGTAGAGTTGTTCACCATAGGGTGATCTGATTCTACTACTGAAGAAGAAAGATAGATACTTAAGAATGTACATAGACTACAGAGAGCTAAATAAAATGACAATTAAGAATAAGTATCTATTACCCTAAATAGATGATTTGTTTGATCAACTGAGTGGAGTTGTAATGTTTTCTAAAATAGATTTGAGGTCTCGATATCATCAAGTAAGAGTAATAGAGGGTGATGTACGTAAGACTATTTTCAGAATAAGGTATGACCACTATAAGTTTATGGTAATGATTTTGGATTGACAAATACTCCTGGAATGTTTATGGACTTGATGAACCAAGTTTTCCAAGACTATCTAGATAGATTTGTGGTTGTATTTATTGACAACATTTTAGTCTACTTAAGGAGTGTAAAAGAGCATGAAGAGTATTTAAAATTTATTCTTCAAAGATTGAGAGATAGGCAACTTTATACAAAGTTTGATAAGTGAGAGTTCTAGTTGAGCTGTATATCTTTTCTTAGGCAATTTGTTTCTACAGTAGGTATATCAGTAGTACCTAGTAAGGTAGAGGTAATTATGAGTCGGCCGAGGCTAAAGAATGCAAGGGAAATGAGGAATTTCCTTAGGATACTATAAGAGGTTCATTGAGGGTTTCTTTAGTATAGCTAAGTCGTTGACTATTTTGACTTAGAGTAAGACACTATTTGTTTAGTCAAAGGAGTATGAGGAAAGATTTCAAGAGTTAAAACAGAGGTTGATGAGTGCTTTAGTGTTGGCATTGCCTTAGGAGGATATTGATTATGATATTTATACAGATGCTTCCCATCAAGGGATTGGTACAGTGTTGATGTAGTTTGGGAGGGTAATTGCTTATGCCTCTAGACAATTAAAAAATTATGAGTTGAGATACCTTACTCATGATTTGGAGTTAGCTGCCATAGTTTTTGCCTTGAAGATTTGGAGACATTGCCTTTATGGTGTGAGATGTTGCATCTATTCTGATCACAATAGTTTAAAGTATTTCTTCACCTAGCAAAAGCTAAATACGAGACAGAGAAGATGGTTAGAGCTAGTGAACGATTACAATTGTGAGATCAGATATCACCTAGGTAAAACTAATATGGTAGTTGATGCTTTTGAGCATGAGAATAACTTTATCCATGATTACAACTTAGAAATAATTATAGTATGGTTTACTAGAGATGAGATTAAAATAGTAATAGTTGGGTTCTTCATACTTCAGATCATGCCTATTCTGTTTGATAACATCAAGGCTTCTTAGAGGGTCGATTTATAGGTTTAAAGTATGGTTCAGAAAGTCTTCAAAGGTAATATGGCTAGATGTTTGATCTGTCAGTAGGTCAAGGTAAAGTATCAGAGACCTTTCGGTTTGTTACAACCATTGAAGATTCTTGAGTGGAAATGAGATAGTATAACTATAGATTTTATATTATGACTCCCTAGAGTACAACGTGGATATAATAGTATCTGGGTTATTGTAGACAAGTTAAGTAAGTCTACACATTTCTTGCCAATCAAAGATGGTATAAGCACTAATCAGTTAGTCATCTATATATCAAAGAGATTATCAGATTACATGGGGTTCCCAAAGACATTATTTTAGACAGAGATTTGAGATTTTTATCAGCCTTTTGGATAGTCTATAAAGAGCTTTGAAGACTAAACTTTATTTTAATTCAACTTACCACCTATAGACAAATGGTCAGACTGAGTGAGTTAATCGGACTTTAGAGGACATGTTGAGGGCTTATTGTACAAACTTTTAGATTGATTATGTTAAGTTGTTACCACTAATAAAAATTGCCTACCATAATAGTCATCAATTTACTATTTAGATGGTACCATTTAAGGTTTTCTATGGTAGGAGGTGTTAATCACCACTATTTTGGGATAAGATTAGTGAGTTCTTTAGAGACAATAATGAGACTAAAGATGACTCAGATGATGATTGAGTAGATCATAGTTATGTGGTAAAGAATTAAACAATCCTAGAATTGTTAGAAGAGTTACGCAGATCAAAGGCATAGGAGATAGAGTTTGAGGTTGGCGACTATATATTCCTAAGAGTAGCTCTCTATAGATATGTCCCGAGGTTTAGTAAGAGAGCCAAATTAGCTTCGAGGTTTATTGGTTCTTATGAAATTTTGGAGATAATTGACAAGGTAGCATATAGATTGGCTTTACTAGTTAGTATAGACAAGATTCATAATGTATTTTATGTGTTTCAGCTAAGGAAATATATGGGAGATTCCTTACATGTGTTATAGATTCAAGATTTAGAGCTAGTAGATGATCTGAGCTATTATAAAAAACCTGTTTAGGTTTTAGATTTAAAATGAAGACCTTGAGGTAGCTTTGGTTAAAGTGTTATAGAGGAGTTAGAAACTTGAGGAAGCCACTTGGGTGGTCGAGTCTGAGATGAGACAAAGGTACCCAGAGTTGTTTAGGTAATTTCAAGGAGGAAATTTTTATTAAAAGGGAGGAATTGTAATAGGCCAATGGTAGAATTGTCCTTTTAGGCTTGAGACCAAGGGTAGAGGTAAGATTTTTGGATGGAAAGAAGATTTGAGAGTGTTCAAGGGTAGAAAAGTCATTTAAGAGCCTTTTATGGCTTGGGCATAGGTTTCCCTAGGAGACTATTTCATGTAAGGCACGAGAGAAGGGAAATTTGTGGATTCCCTTGACACACACCCATATGTTTGAGGTATATGACCATGTGTCAGGTGAAAGGCGTCATAAATGTTTAGTGTTTTTCATTTTTCTGCCCAGCTTATTCTATCTAGCTTTTTTTTCTTTTTCTTCTCTAGTGAACCCTAGACTAGAGAGTACCAAACCAGCAGCCATAATCAAAGCTAGAGATCCATAAACAGCTAGAGAGAAAGATCCAAAAGTAATGACAAGAGGTAAGTATTTCCTTACCTCTTTTATTTGGGTTTATAACATAATTTTCTAGTTTGAGTTTCCCTCATGTGTTTGTTACATGTTGAGAATGAATTATAACATATATTGATGATGAAATGAGACCTTGGATGGTGATTTATGAGCTACTATGAGATGATTTGATGTTTATGTGCTTAGGTATGTATTTATGAGAAATGTGAGATTT